>PVIU01005254.1:0-115859 GCA_004026605.1 Ondatra zibethicus | reverse complement strand
CTCCCTCCCTTCCTTCCTTCCTTCCTTCCCTCCTTCCTTCCTTCCTCCCTCCCTTCCTTCCTTTCTTCCTTCCTCCCTTCCTTCCTTTCTTCCTTCCTCCCTTTCTTCCTTCCTTCCTTCCTTCCTTCCTCCCTTTCTTCCTTCCTTTCTTCCTTCCTTCCTCCCTTTCTTCCTTCTTTCCTTCCTTCCTTCCTTCCTTCCTTCCTTCCTTCCTTCCTTCCTCCCTTTCTTCTCTCTCATCTCTCTGTTTTTTTCTTTTTGGTTTTGGTTTTTTAAGACAGGGATTCTCTGTGTATCCATGGACGTCCTGGAGCTCCTTTGTGGACCAGGCTGGTCTCGAACTCACAGAGACCCACCTGCCTCTGCCTCTACAGTGCTGCGACTAAAGGTATGGGCCACCATCATCTAGTTGGGATTCACCTTTGCAAACTCTAAGAAAACACAGCCATCAGGAGGAGCCTGTTCTGGAGTTGCCTTAAAGGAAGCATCCAGACGTTTTCGAAAGACTGGTCACTCCTGATCTATGGTGGCTAATATTGATCGTCACCTTGACAGGTTCTAGAACCATCCAGGAGACCCATCTCTGGGTGTACAGGTGTGGCCACCACACTGGGTTTATGTGATCCTGGAGATTGAACTCAGGTCTTCTGACATGCTAGACAAGCACTCTACCAAATAAGCTACAGACCCAGTCCCACAACTGGGTTTTGCAATTGTTCTGCTTCAGTACCAGCTTCCCGCATTTAATAAATGAAATAATACAGGCATTCCCTAGAACTGCTCTCTCAGTACTTTATTTAAGGTAGAAAAAAAAAACCAGTGAAAATCAATAAATCTGGTTCCAATTCAATACTGGGCCAGTAGCAACATGTTCATAATGTGTGAATGTGTGTGTGTGTGTGTGTGTGTGTGTGTGTGTGTGCAGCCAGCTTTGTTCTAGAACATTTCCCCTCAGCATAGAGAAACATGAGCTGAAGAATGTCAGTCGGTTTCCTAAGGCCTAGAGCAAGGATGGGAGAATTGGAAATGAGTTCAGTTGAGGCCTTCTGCTCCCAAACCCCTGGCAGACAGCTGCTTGTCCTGTGTTTATATTCAGTAGGGCCTGGAGAAAATCGCTATTCCAAATGAAAAGCCTCCTCTCCATCCGCAGCCGTCCCTGAGCCTAGCTGGGTCTGCAGCTTGTAATGTGTTATTTATTTTTGGTTTTAATTGCTGGCAGTCCCAGAAACATTAGTGTTATATATAGTGCTGGGCTCAGCAGGAGTAATTAAAAGGCGGGGGCCCTTGTGGTCGGTAGTAAAGTACCAAGTGTAGGCTGTTTAAGAAAAATGTGTCATTGATTTGCCATCAGCCAACACACAGGGTGGTAGACAAAGGACAGAAGAGGGAAGCCAGGCAGAAAGAGAAAATTCGTACCGAGAAGCAAAGGTTTATACAGGCTGATGTTCTCTGAGATATAAGGGGAAATGGAACTGAATTGGGCCAAGGGCCTAAGCAGCACCCCAAATTTGTAGGAACCAATGTTTATTAAATGCAACGCCAGGCACTTAAATCTTCATGGTTTCACTGAAAACACACGACACCCCTTTCCTGGCTGAAGTGCACATAGTTACTGGACTTGTTAGGATCAAACTCTGGGCTCTGGCAGCTGTAGTCAACTAGGTTTGGATACCCAGGCTCAGTGAGCCAACTGAACAGACGAGAGAACAATGAAAAGCAGAGACAGCAGGTCTTTTCAAGGTGGTTGCGTTGGGAAGGGGAACAAACACAGAGGTCCTTTGTGTTCGTCTTTGGGGTCCTAAAATGAGGTCTAGACTGAGGTTTAGGTTTTCCACCTTTGCCTTCATTGTCTGGGCTGCTGCCTCTCTGGCAAGGTGGTCTGACAGTTTGAGAAAGCGAACTGTGTGAAGCCTCTTTCCGGAGACAAGCCTCCTCAGCCTTTGCCTTCTCCAAACCTGAGATTCCTGGGGAAATTCTAATTCCTTGGGGGCCCTTGTTGTTTCAGTAGTATGACAGCCAGAGGGAGGGACCCAAGTGTCTCTCCTCAGAACATCTTTGCTCTTGGATTCTAATGTTCTCATCTGTTTTTATTCTTGTAGGGAACAGAGCTGAGAAGCAGAGGGGACAGCCCTACCTTGCTCCAGGAAGAAGATGCATCTTGATCTCTGTCTTTATATTGGCCATCTTCAGAAAGCAGACCTAGGTAGTATTTTGTTGTCTTCTAAACTTCCCTTCATGCTTTGTGAAGAGATCAAGGACAATGAAGGGAAAGAGTGGCAAAGAACATTACTAAAGGTTGAAATTACTAGAGCAGAAATGTGCTCAAAAGCTGAGAAAGCAAAGAGGATGTACCCTTAGTATGTCCATGGGTGTAGGGCCCTCCTTTCCCAGCCCCTAGGTCGCTAAGGACTACAGTGAAAAACCTCACTATGAGGCCCAGTGAGATAGCTTAGCAGGTAAAGATACTTGCCACCAAAGCCGGAGAACTGAGCTCCACCTCTGGAACTCACAAGGTGGAAGTGATGAACCAGCCTGCCTCCATCTTGGGCTTGGAAGCCATCTTATAATAAAGACAAACTAGGTTCATTCCTGTTTATGCTTAAATCTCGATTTCTCAAAGACTGAACTATACCATCTTAACTACAGATTATTCTGTACTGTCTGTTCTAGGAGATGGCTACCATGGCTTTGTTTCAAGCCCTACCTTTGTTTGAGAAGCTTATTCTGACCACCTGTTGTTATGACCACCTTGTTATGTTCTGCTCCTGTAACCCTGCCTATTTGCTTATCAAATTCCTTATTTGGAAACCCCCTACCTCTGTGTATCTGTGTAGGGTATGTGCACATATGTATAGCCCTCACAGACGATAGAAGTGTTACATCCCCCTGAGGTTGGCGTTACTGGCAGATGTGAGCCACCATACACGGGAGCAGGGAACTGAACTTGGGTCCTCTACAAGACCAGTAATTGCTCTTGAGACACACACACACACACACACACACACACACACACACACACACACACACACTGAGCCATCTCTCCAGCCCACAGCACAGTAAAATTCTTAACCAATCTGGTGTGCAAGTCACAGGCAATTACTAACACTCTGTCTAGGACTCTGAATGCTTGCACCTCGGGGACTGGAAGCAAAGTGGGCCCACCCAAGGTGATTATGGTGTTCAAGGAAGTGAAAATTGGCTGTCTAGGGAGGGAAGTGGTTTCTGCTGAGTAGTTCTGATGATTTTAAAGACCAGAATTATGAATTTTAATCTTGATTGTTAATTGATTGGATCTGGAATCAACTAAGAGATACATGCTTTGGGTGCTCTGTAGGGGGATTTCCATGAAGGAATTCCCGAAAGAACAAGACCCTCTCCCACAGTAGGGAACCACAAGCCAGCATCAGACCAATTGTAAAGATGCTTTGCCTTCACACCTTCACCCTTTATGGATGACTACATCTATCTTCCTACTGATGCAGTGCCATCTTTATCGGATGTCAGATTCCAGCTTCTTCAGCCTTCCAAATGTTGGCTGAGGACCAACAACTCCACAGGAATCCTATAGGACTTCAGTGCCAGTTTGGAACTGCTGAGATGCACTGAGCAGCTGCAGGGCTCTCAGCATCCCCCACTCCCAGCTTGCAGATGGCCTACCCAGCCCCTGTCACGTAAGGCAGTCTAATAAATACCTTGTTATAACATATATCAAGTCCTGTTCCTCTGTGAGATTACACCAGAGCGGTGGTTCTCAACACTCCTAATGCTGCGCCCCTTTAATGCAGTTCCTCACGTTGAGGTGACCCCCAACCATAACATTATTTTACTGCCACTTCATAGCTGTAATTTTGCTACTGTTATGAATAGTAATGTAAATATCTGGCATGCAGGATATCTGATATGCAACCCCTATGAAGGGTTCAGGACCCACAGGTTGAGAATATTCTCTAGAGAATAATAATAATAAGAAGAAGAAGCAAGGGACCTCCATCCCCCAGCGTTTAGCAGGAACAAATGCCAGGGACCCAATTATACTAGAGTTTTTCTAGAGAGATACATCACAGACATATATACACACACATATGCATGCACGCACACATACATGCACATATGCACGCACGCACATCTACCCATTTCAAATAGGCAACCCATGGCAGACCAAACATAACCACTACACCAAAGTCCAATTTAGTGAACCAAAGAGTTTACTAAGATTCCTGACAGGAGTGTAGGTAAGGGTTTGAGTGGGGTTGACTCAGAAGCAGTTGCATTACCAAAAAGCCCACCCCAGCATATCTGTCCACTTGTCAAAGCTGCATTCCTGGAGCTCTCTGCACAGCTAGCTTGCAGGCAGCTTCACAGGTCCAGAAATTTCCTCTCTGTTCTGTAGCTTACCTGGTCAGAGTCTCCTCTAGCACTCTTTGCTGTTTCTAGAACCCTGGGAAGGGGACCTGATGAATCTTAGACATTTTAGCACCTACAGACATGTGAAGTTTGTTTACTTCCCAAGTCCCAGGAGTCTTCCTCCTCTCTCCTAGATGGATGTTTGATTCAGAAAAGACTGTTATACAATACTAGGAAAACCCCAGCTATTTTAGGCAGGGGCTCTAAAGTAAAGTCTCTTAAACTTTTTCTGCCCTTAACTCATATATATATATGTATATATGCATGTATGTATATATGTATATATATTGCAAATCAAATGCTTAATGATCATGAATCATACAGAATTTTATTTTAAAGCAATTCTCTAGTCTGCTTATAATTTTAGTATTTATTAAAGATGTAAGTAAATTCTCATATTCATGAAATGAATATGCTTGTTTATTTTTACATGAAGAATCAAATGTTGGCTGAATATTCGATACTAAGGGACACAGAGCATTTTGGATGCTTTTGGGGGTTGATAGGTGTTTTGATTTTACAGTTGTCAGTGCTAAGAATTCCATTTCACACACATATGTAGTAGAAAATGAGAGAAGTATGTTTAGGGCCACTTCAGAAATGGTGGGAAATTCTGTTTTCAAATTCTAGTTTCAAATCAAAGTTCACTTAAAGAGGTTTATGAAATTCAGGCCAGCAACTCAAACTGTAGTTCCTAAGATCAAACATTCTGACTCAGGACAGTCCAAAGATAAATTGACTTGATACCTGCTGAGGAATGACAGTAGGAGACTTGGGAGTCTTTGTTTTTCTGTGCTAAATCACTATGTTTTGAGAAGAGCAGAAAACTTCGATTACACCATAAAAAACACCAAGATTCATAACGGACAATAATGCCTGACAGGGCTTCTTGGTGCTTTATGGTGGGTGTGAGGGTAATGCTTGTGCAAAAGGCTCCAGGCTCCAGTAAAGTCTCGCGATACAGCACAGGTGAGTCCTGCTGGAAATGCTGTGGATCTATTACACACTTTATTTTGAGTTATTTTTGGTTGCTGTGCCTTCAGAAACCCTTGTACCCTTGCCACATTTACCCTCGTTCCACACTCAGCTTTGTGACTCACAGTTTAAGTTTCTAGACTCTAGAGGAACAGAACTAATAGAGTGTGTATGTGTGTGCCTGTATGTAAGCTCTTTGTATGCCTGTGTGTGTGAGTGTGTATGTATGTGTGTGTGTGTCTCTGTGTGTGAGAGGTGGGGTGTGGGGAGCTCCTTGAACTTTGACTAGACCTCTTGGTTGAAAGGTGAATGGGGCTGAAGTTCAGTTCTCGTTCCATGCCCATGATGTGGTTCAGAGAGCATCGTAAGGAAGTTCAAAGAGGCAGGGGCTTCCCTAGCTATGGATTCTTGAACCACTCTCTAGTTAAATGGAGACTGTGCTACCTGATCGTATGTCAATTTGGCATAAGCTGGGCTCATCAGAGAGGAGGGCAACTTAGAAAATACCTTCGTTAAGACCAGGCATTTTCTTAACTAGTGATTGACATAAGACCACGCCCACTGTGCACCGTGCCATCCTTGGGCAGGTGATCCTGGGTTCTGTAAGAAAGCAGAGCAAGCAAGCTGGGGTGTGTAAACAACACCGCCCCATGGCCTCTGCACCAATCAGTTCCTGCCTCCGGGCTCCTGCCCTGCTTGAGTTCCTGCCCTCACTGCTTCTGAAGATGAACTGTTGTGAGAGACTGTGAGTGACATCGACCCTTTCCTCCCCAAGCTGCTTGGTGTTTGCTCACAGCAACAGTTGCCCTAACTAGGACCGAGACACCTGTCACAAAGTGCATACCAGAACTCCGAGGAGTAGCCTAGAGGTGACAAATGGAGTGGAGATATTACTCTGAGACGCCAGGAAGATTCCCAAGGCCTAGGAATGCCCTTTACTTGACCTTTGCTCTGGCTCCATCCATCTCTCTTAGCAGCCTAAGTACTTGGCCAGCAGCCAAGAGGCTGTAACTACAGCTGTGCAAACTGGAAAGGAAACAGAAAGTGACATGGAATTAGCCTGGAATTTCAAAGCCACTCTATTCTGTGTTGAAACTTGCTCAGTTTTGGCAAAGCATAGAAGAGCCTAGCTCGGAGTTTGCTTTGCACTGGGTAAGTTGGCACCAAGTCCAGGACGGAGGCAGATTGTAAGTCCCTGGTACCAACCGGGTGTGTGAGCAAATCAAACAGAAAGCACACATCCTCATAAGCTAGTGTCTGAGACTCCTGAAGAAACTCAAGAACTACCTGGGAAAACATCTTTCCAACCAACCTTTTTATTGGTGTGTGTGTGTGTGTGTGTGTGTGTGTGTGTAGCCTGTGTAAGTGACTCTGGGATGGAACCCAGAGCTTTATGAAAGCTAGATGTGTTCTTTTAAAGTTCATTTAATTTTTTTTTTGTGTGTGTGCATGTGTACTACATGTGTGCAGGTGCCCAGGAGGCCGGAAGATTCATGGAACTGGAGTTATAGGTTGTGAACTCCCTGACTTGGGTACAGGGAACCACACTTGGGTGCTCTACAAGAGCAGCAAACACTCTTAACCATTGAACCACCTCTCCAGCTTCTGTATTTTGTTTTCAATTAACATGCAATAATTAATATAATTAGATATGCATGGTTTCACTGAAAACACACAATATCCCTTTCTGGCTGATGTTCACATAGTTACTGGACTTGTTAGGATCAAAGCCTGGGCTCTGGCAGCCATAGTAAACTAGGTTTGGATACCCAGGCTCAGTGAGCCAATGGAACAGACGAGAGAATAACGAGAATCAGAGATGGGGGTCTTTTCAGGGTGGTCACACTGGGAAGAGGAACAAATACAGAGGCCCTTTGTGTTCGTCTCTGGGGTCCTAATATGAGGTTTAGGTTTAAACAGAAGATGAGGTGTGCATAGGTCAGGGGTCCTGGTCAAGGTGTGGTCTCAGCTGTGTTTGCCCTCATTACCCAGGCTGCAGTCTGGTCTCTTTTACAAGGTGGGATACAGTATGATATTTCAATATGCGTATGCCATGTGTGCTGGTAAATCAAGGTGATTGGCATTCTTTGTTCTCTCTCTTTCCCTCTCCTTTTCCTCCTTTCCCCATCTGTCCTTCTCTCTGTCTTCTCTTTCATCCCTTCTCCTTCCAGCTGCCACGAACTAAACAACTTTACTCTTCTGCCCTCCCTCCAGCAGGATGCTCTACCTCACCGCAGACACAGGATGGATTCAGGATGCAGAGGCTAGAGGAATGCATTGGATCCCTTGGAACTGGAGTTACGGGCATTGGTGGGATGCCCCGTTTCTTTTACAGTGGCTGGAATCCAAGTTCCAGTCTCCCTGATTCTCTAACTGCTGAGCCATCTCTCCAGCCCCACCTTAGTTTTTGTTTGATTTGATTTCTATTAAGACAGGGTCTCTCACTGGTCTAGATCTTACTGATCAGGCTAGGGTAGCCAGCTAGCCAGGCCTAATGGCCTGACTGTTTCTAGTTCTCCTCCACTGGGATTTCAATGTGTATCAGCACCCCAGCTTTCATCTCTTTCCTTAGACAGTACTTATCAGTGCCCCGTACAGAGAGGCCCTCCCTTCCTCGGGGGCTGTCTGGAACTTGTTGAGGTGTCATAAGTCTGAAGGGCTCCCCGGTGTTTGGCTCCCACTGGTGCCAACTCCTGTAAGGGAGGGAACTGAGCCAGGGGAGTGCTGCCCACAGTGGAGTGTGAAGCCTGTCAGTCCTTCACAGCTCAGCGGGAAAGGAAGCAAATGTAATTTCTCCTCTCCGTTTTGCCTCAAATGCATCACAAATTGGAATCGCGTCGTGGCCAAAGGCTCATTAGAAAAATGCTTCTGAAAGTCATTGTGGCCATTAAAGCTCATTCCGAAGAGAGATTTTATGTTCTTCACATTTATTTGTTAAAGATCAAGTTGGAAAAAAAAATTTAATTGCCAGCTGTCTTGGGCTTAGTGACAGAATCTAAGTGAAAATGCATGGGAGACCCCACTTGGTAATAAAAAAGTTCCCCTCCTCCATGAAAGCCTGGCCTTTTAGGCAAAGGACTTGTAGTTACTGCTCAAAAATCAGAACTGCAGATTAAAAATTCCATCAGAATCATTTTCATCGAAATGAGTGGCCTCAAGTTTCAGTAAATTTAACTGACCTGAGCTGCTTCCTTTGGCAGGAGAGGGCAGCGGGATAGCTTTCTAGGTGGGTACTCATTCTTAAGACTTATTGGTAGAATTTGAGTACAGCCCCCCACCCCCATTGCCACCTTTAGTTACTGATGTGTTAGTCCTAGGCTGTATTTTGTCAAAGTTTTATGGAACTTGTCCTTTGGCAATTTCATGCTTCTACAAAGCACATTCTGGCTCCTGTAACCCCCGTCCTGTCTAATCTCCCTCCCACCATTATTTCCTCCCCTCCTCCCCGCAAGTCCCCCTCCCATATTCATATCGTTTTTAAGAAAAATGACGTAAGTACTTTATTCTCTGAGAATTTCATACAATGTGTTTCATCCTATCCGCCCCTCACTTCGCTCCTCCAGTTTCTCTTGGCTCTCCAATGCGCATGCCCCCCTTCCCAACTTCATGTTTCATTTCTCTCTCTTTCTTCTTCCCCCAACTTAGCACAATCAGTGCTTCCCACATGCCTGCTAGTGTGGGGCTATCTACTGGAACATGCTCCGTCTACCACGGACCCCGTTTCTAATGAAAACTGACCCTTCCTCTCTCAGGAATCACCAACTCTCAGTGACTCCTCAGTCAGGAGTGGGGCCTTGTGCTCCCCTCCCCCATCCGTGATGGAATGTTGACTGGCTTTATCCTGTGTCTATCTTCTGCAGGTAACTGTTGGACTGGGTCAGATCTTTGGCCCAAGACGGAGTCACCGGAGACACTGAGATGAATGGTCCATGTGGGACCCAGCCCCCTTCAGAGAAATGGAAACCGGACATCCTGCGGTTCTCAGGAGTCTGTTGACCCCTGTCTCAGAAGAGCTTGACCACAGCCTCCTGCTATCTTAATAGCCAGAGTTCCACCCCATCCCCTCTCCTGCCCCCCTCCCACCGGCCCCTCTGCCCCCATAAAACTTTGCTTACTGAAGTCCTCTCTGCCTGCAACAGCTCCTTTTGTCCTTAACGCTTTCCTGCCACGCTCCAGCCCAACTACAAGCACCCTAGAAACCCCAAACTCCTTTTGGGTGTTGCTGCTTTTTCTTCTCGTGGGTGGTTCACACCCTGAATAAAGCTCTGCCCTGCGGTCTCAGTGTGGGCTCTGGTGTCAGGGTCTCTAGTTGGGCCACACGGTAACCGCAGCTACTGAGAGTTCCTAAGTGCAGTGCCCCTGACATGTCCAGGAGATACTGTTTCATCTCAGTGCTCCCTGAGTCCTGGCTCTTCCAACCCTTTCCGCCTCCACTTCCCTGAAGGTCCCCGAGCTCATGGGAAGGATGTGTGACGTAAATGTCCCATTTATAGCTGAGCACTCTACCCACACTGGTTCTCTGCTTTCTGACCAGCTTCATTTTGTTCTTTGAAAGCCACTCTCCAGGATCACCTGTGTGACTGTGGGTTTGCCGCTGCCCGTTGGAGTCTGGTGGCCTCTTACTGGTGGGCATATGCCTGTGAAGACAATGACTACCTCTCAGTAGCTAATGGTTCAGCTGGGGGGGAGGGGTCAGACCATTTTCTGCGAAATGAGTGGCCTCAAGTTTCAGTTAATTGAACTGAGATGAGCTGCCTCATTTGGTAGCAGAGGGCAGGGGGGTAGCTTTCTAGGTGACTGCTCATTCTTAGGACTCATCAAGAGTTTGAGCACACACTGTACATGCACGTGTGCACGCGTGTGTACACACACACACACTGCCACCTGTAGCTACTGGTGTTTTAGTCCTGGACTGCATGCCACTTGATGCCTGCATGAGCCCTTCCTTGACCCATGATTGCCTGATGACCGACCCAGTTTGGTAGAGAACCATTTCAGTCAGTCACAGCTGAGCCGTAATTTTAGAAACTTGATCTTTAAACTAAACAAGCATGATGTATTATGGTTTCCAATCTTAAAGTGTTTTTCTCTTTTCGGTGCTGGGGATTGAACCTGGAGCCTCACACATACTAGTCAAATGCTCTACCATAGGGCTACACTTCCAGGCTCCAATGCTAAATAGCCATTCATTCATTCATTTACATTCCTTTGTGTGTATGTTTGTGTGCAGGTGCACAAAGTGTGCAAGCTCATGGAGGCCAGAGAATAATGTTGACTGTCATTTCTTGAGGGCCCTTTTTTTGGTCATTTATTTGAGACAGTCTTTCAGTGGCCCAGAGCTCCCCAACAGGCTAGGGAGACTGGCCAGACAACCTCAGGAATCCTCCTGTCTCTACCTCTCAAGTACTGGGATTACAAATTTGGTCACCACACTTGCTGGTTTCATTCGGGTTCTGGGGATTGAATTCAGGACCTTGTGTGAATTGACACTTATCTCACATACCAGCATGTAAATATAAATATAAATAAATATATATATATATTTATGGGGTACAATGTGATAATAAGTTTATGTGCATATATAGGACATATGTAGTATAATGATCAAAGCTCTTTCAACTACTGGCATTTTAAGGTTGACATTTGAATCACGCTAACATGCTGTAGTAGTATAGTCTCCAATTTTTAATTAGTTAATTAATTATTATTTTCCTGAGGCGGGGTCTCATGTAGCCCAGGCTGGCTTCTCACCTGCTGTACAGCCATGGATGACATTGAACTCTCAGTCTCCCAAGTTCTGTGATGACAGGGAAGCATTCACTACGCCAGTCTCCCTTTTCTTGATTGACACTTAACTGCATGTTGTATAAACTGACACATAATTGAATATATTTATGGGGTACAATGTGATGTAAGTAGCCTATCCATCACCTTCAACATTTATCATCCCTTTGTGGAGTGAACATTCAAAGTCATGTCTTCTAACTACTGAAAGTCTGTAATGTGTCATTAATAATTCTGTCCACCCTAATGTGCAATGGAACATCAGGACATAGGCCTCCGAACTGCATAATCCTGGGCCTTGCCCATTCTGTCTTCGTGCCCACTTCTCTACACTACTCTCCTCCTCGTTTACTACCGTTTGTGTATATGCAAAGGATATGAAATTAGTAAAGGGGCCGGTGGGATAACTCAAGGGGTAAAGGCACTTGATGCACAAGCCTGGGGACTTCAATTTGGTCCATGGAACTCACAGAAGGAGAGAAGACAGAAGGAGAGAACCAACTCCACGGTTGTCTTCTGGTCTCCATATGTGTACCTTTCATGTGCATGCCCACAGACACATTTTACACATTTTAAACATTAAAAAAAAAGAAACCAGCATGTCAAAGAGATAACTATGCTCTCATTTTTATTTTAGCATGATTGTCAAGAACCAAGGTATGGAACCAACCTTAAAATTCATTAATTGATGGAAAAAATAAAATGTCACACACACATAGGGATACTATTAAGGCGCCAAAAAAAAAGAGGTGTATTTAGCTATTCCAAGGAAGATCTCCTGTAATTTGTGACAACCCAGAGAGACCTGTCCTGGAGAACCTTATATTAAAAGAAATAACACAGGTACCACATGATTGCATTCATATGTATTGTAGAGCCTAGAAATAGTGATCTCGAGTTTCCTGTGTTTTAACTGAAGCAGCATGAAGCTACAGCTCCAGTCTTCTGATGCTCAATAGGCCTGCAATGAGTTAAGTCTACTGAGGGCCCAACCAAGAGGCACTGAGGGGCTTAGGTTTAATTCAGTGAATGAGTGGCTTCTTAGAATCCTCATAAATAGTTGCAGCTAGGAGGACAAGAAGAAACAAGACAGGGTTCCAAGGGTAAGGGATACCGAAGACTCATGTGCTCATGACCTAAGGTGAGTCTGGGGATAGACTTACTGAGCCAAGAAGGTTCAAGAGACATCAATAGTAGAGGCAAAGAGGAGCCTGCAGAAGTAAGGAAAAAAATGCTGCTGTCAAAGGGAAGATGCTGAACTACTGTTGGGTGAAAGACGTTTCCTGGGTTGATGCCAGGTAGGGAGCCCAAGACAGACTGAAGTAACAGTTCTATCAAAGTCTCACTTGGTGAACCAGTGAAGTTTTACTGGCCTTACTAAGAGGAGTATGGATGTGAGGGGCTCCTTACAGCAACAGGGAGGGCTCAAAAGCAGGCATGTCACCATGGGTGGTGACGCCCAGAAGCTGCATGTCTGGAGCCCCCTGAAGGATTTGCAGGTGGCTCACAACAAGTCCAAGTAGGTTGGTCGTTCAGAGTCTCTTCCCACATCAGCTGTTGCAGGCCCCACAGATTTTCGTGAATCTTGAAAGTTTCAGCTTCTCCAGATATGTGAAATTTGCTCTTTTCCAGAGTCTATCCGTGCCCTCCGGAGTCAGGGGAGGAATGTTTCAATTCAGAGGCAATTCAGTGTGCAACACCTAGACTGTGCTGGGGTACTCCATATTCTTATCTTGAGTCCTGGCCCTGATGCAGAGGTGTTGCCTGCTTTTGAGATGATTGCTGCATTGATAGCATCAGTGCAGCATTTAAGACAGAAGAGAGATCCCCAGGCTCCTAGAGCACATTTAGTTCAACAGAACTTTCACCAAAAATAGCACACATGAAACAGTCGTTTCTTTAAAAAAATTTATTTATGTATTTGTGTATGTGTGCGTGCGTGTGTGTATGAAAGAGAGAGAGAGAAGGAGGGTCAGAGATTTTTTTAGCCTCCAAGCAACACAAATCAGTTTTTTTGGGGGAGGGAGTAATTGAGGACACCTGAGCTTCGAAACTCCAGGGGTAGCTGTGACTGTAAATTTGCTGGAATCTAATGCTAAAATGGATTGGTTTCAGGGGCTGGAGAGATGGTTAAGAACACGTGTTGCTTTTGCAGGGACTGAACCAGAGCCCCTCTTTGCGTCCACAGCACTGAGGTTACAGGTAGACCTCTATGCTAAGTTTCATACGAGAGTACTGGGGCTCGGACCTCAAAGCTTCAAACTTGTTCAGGAAGCACTTTACTAACTGGACCATCTTCCTAATCCCATCCATGTCAGGATCATGTGATCTCCATTCTATTCAAATTCCATTGTCCTATAAAACATCTTTTTGTGAACTGTGAACTCACGTGTTCAAACCGTTGAAACTGGTGATGCTGTTTGGGGGAGGTTATGCACCTTTAGGAGGTGCAGCTTTGAGGGTTGATAGCCTCACCCTACTTCCTGTTCTGTTTCTTCCTGCTTCCTGTGTGTGGATAAAAATGCAACCAGCTTGCTTCCTGATCTTTATGGCATGCCTGGCCTTCCACACCATGATGGACACAAACTCACTGGAAGAATAAACCAAAATAAACACTTCCTTCCTTTTGGTCATGGTGTTTCACCATAGCAACCAATACAAACCAGTACATTACTGTGTGAGTTGCTTTCCTCATTATTGTAACAGAATACCTGGCAAAAGCACCTCCAGGAAGCTGCTTTGTTCTTGTAGCATTTTCTTCCTCCCTCCCAGCACAGTGTGATGGTCTGGCTGCCCCCTGCCGCTGCTCATAACCCCCTGCAGCTTGTGAGACTCTCCTCTGGTCTGGCCTAAGGCCCAGTATCTTTTTGGGAACAGTTCCAAGAAACATTGATAATCACATTATTGAATTCTGCTTAGCCTTGGACTTTACTTAGAAAGGGTATTTAGGGCCAGCGTCACAGAACTGCAATTTTTACAATGTCATAAGGTCCAGCAAAGGACTTCATCCAGGATGCATTTCATATTTTGCTGAGGCTGTCCTGAAAAAAATGTATAACGTTTTCCATCTGAAGTCAAAAAAAGAAAAAATGTATATACACATATATATGTATGTAATTATGTATGTATGTGGGCTACAAATTACATAGAGAACATGGGGATGCTTGTTGTCATGTTGGTGAGGCTGAATTCACTCTTATTTGAATGGATGAAACACAAGGGAGGGGCTTGTCATGAAAGGAATATGGAAAGGAAGTGTTACTGCCGTTGTTAGGGGCAGAGCCTGGCCCTGGCAGCCCTGACAACCTAGACTTGGCTGCCCACCCCTAACAAGCAAATTAAAGGGGAAGGTAGCACTGAGACTCAGAAAGAGAAGTTTTGTTCCGCACAGCCACATCTTCAGCGAGGCAAACACTGTATGGACTGAACCATCTTCCCAATCCCCACTCTCTGTTCTCAAAGAGATTTGTGAACCACCGACTTCACCCCCACAGCAATAACCCATCGCCAAACTATACATCTTCTTTCTCTTATGTCCAAGATTCTTGGTCTTCAAAATGACATGATAAAGTGGAGATGAATCTCTTATGTCTGACAACATTATGGATGCACATATAATGTTTTAGAGAAGACAGGCGACTTTCAAAATCATGTTTGTTAGAGGTGTGTGTGTGTGTGTGTGTGTGTGTGTGTGTGTGTATCTCTGTCTGTCTGCCATCTGTCTATATGTGTTGTGTCTTTGTATGGGGGCCAGAAGAGGGCATTGGGTCCCTTGGAGCTTGGTGTAGGAGGTCCTTCTGTATTTGTATTGCTTTCATTGGTTGAATAAGGAGACTGCCTTGGCCTTTTGATAGGGCAGCGCTTAGGTGGGCAGAGTAGACAGAACAGAATGCTGGGAAGAAGAAGAGAGAGAGCCGCAGCCATGAAGCTCCTGCCGGAGACTTAGAATCTTCCCAGTAAGCCAGCCATGACCCCGTGGTGATACACAGATTACTAGATATGGGTTAAAGCAAGATGTGAGATTAGCCAAGAAGAGGCTAGATATAATGGGCCAGGCAGTATTTCAATGAATACAGTTTCCGTGTAATTATTTCTGGTGTAAGCTAGCCAGGCGGGACGGAACAAGGGGCCCTGTGCTGGGCGGCTGGGAGCCGGGCAGCAGGACACAGCCCGCTCCTCTCTTACTACAGGAGCTGGAGTCACAGGCAATTGTATACCACCCAATGTGGCATCTGAAAACCAAACTCAGGTCTTCTGGAAGTGAACCCTATAATCTCAACTTCTGAGCCACCTCTCTCGTATCCAAGAGAGATCTCTATATAGTTATTTTACTTAGTGTGTTTAAACTATAGTTTTGTGTAGAAGGAAAGCGGGTTGATAATCATCTTTCATGAGAAAGTTTTTAGTAGTGAAAAGATAAAAGTCTGTGTATATCACAAAAGGTAAATGGTTTGCTATGCTATGGGATACATTGAGACAATGCCTGCCTGCATCGGATGGTCTGTAGGCAAGTCTGTAGAGCATTTTCTTGATTAATAACTGAGGCAGGAGGGCCCAGCCATGGTTCTGTTGTTCTAATTGATTTATAAGCATAAAGACCTGAGGTCAGTCCCAAGCACTCACATAAATTCCAGTGCAGTTTCAAATATGAACCGTTCCTCATCAAGGTCTCGTGTTGGAATCATTGGTCCCCAGTTGGTGATACTGTCTTGGAAGGTTCTGGAAGTTCCATAGGGTAGGGCATAGCAGGGGAAAGTATTTCATTAGAGGCATGCTTTTGAAAATTACACCTGGTCCTTGGTCCTCTTCTCTCTGCCCCACACCATTAGGTAAGCGGTTGTGCTCTGGCATATCCTTCCCCGTGTGATGGACCGATACCGCTAAGTGGTGGACCAGTATATTCCTCCTTTGACGGCGTTTTGCCCGCTAAACACCATCCCAGCACTGGTGAGGTAGAGACAGGAACACACTGTCGTGTCCGTTTTTCATGTGGGTGCTGACACTTGACTAACCAAGTCATTTCTTCAGCCACTATAGCTCTTCCTTACAGTGGAAAACTCTGTACTGAGCCTGAGGGCCACACAACGATTCTGCTTCTTCAGGATTCTGCTGCCCCATAGCAGGATTGCCGGCATGTGGATCTGTCTCCCAACCCATCAAACTCACGCTGGTCTCTTTCAACTCAGCCTGGGGCAAATGTTTGTTCTACATCTTCCCTCTCTAGAGAGACTTCATCTTCTCATATTAAAAAAAAAATACAGCACTGTTTCCTCAGAGGGGCCTGTACCTCTTTCATAGAACAAGAAGAATTTGTGCAGCTCAGAGAGCAGCATAGGGATTGGCACAAAATCCCCGTGTGAGAATTTCAGCGCTCCTTTACCTGGAGAAGGTATATCAGAATCTTTGGGACCTAATTATTTCAGGAATGCCCTCACATATACACTCAGAAGTACACTTCCATGATGGCAGTTTTGTATCCAAGGGAAATGCCTATCAAGATGAACAAGAGCGCTAATAGATGTTGTGGCATCTACCATTCTGTCTGATGCCCCATTCCCTACTTCTACTCCATCCCAGGCTCTGTGCCTTTTGGCATTGGCTGCCCCTTGCCTGAGAAGTTCTTTCCTTATGTACTAATGTGACCATCACCTGTGTTTCAGACGGTTGGGTTTTTGTTTGTTTGTTTACCACAGCAATCAAGGCATGAATGTTTCTTTCATGGGATTTCCCCCTTTTCTTCTTACCCTGTCTTATTTTCCTCCGTCTCCCAGAATCATTAGGCAAGTAGCATATTTTCCTTGTTCATCAGATTCATGCCTGTCTCTCCTGGGAGGGCAAAGCCTTTCACTCACTGTAAATTCTTTATCACAGAGATGTTGCTTGGCACACCACAGGCACTCAGTGTTTATTTGTTGATTGGCAGAAGGAATGAGGGAATGAAAACATAATTGTACAGATGTGTAGCATGTTCTGCTTTGGCATTTTATGTGAACTTGATATCATAGAGATGTTTCCACAACCCACTTATTTTTTTCTGTTTAATAATAGATTTCAATAGTCTCTCTATGACAGGACATAACACACCATTCTCCTTTGATGGCTGCAATAGGATTCTGCGGTATAGCTATAATAAAGTGTGTTCAACCAGTTTTCTGCTGATGGACTTGGCATTTTTTCCCCCTCAACAATGCTGGCACTCCACTCCAAGAGGCGAAATTGCTTGGTGAAAAAGGTGAAGGAAAATTTGACGGCTCGTTTGCATTTCCACTACTCCCCCTTGTAGGTGAGCATATTTATAATCCCATACGCTACCCGTCCCTGCATCTCCTCCCCCCTCCCCAGTGGATGGGGAGAAAAGTCTTAGAAGTTGGTGGCAACACAGTTGGTGAAAGCAGATCATTTTGGGCTGCTACAGTTTCTGAACCATCAGCCAGGATGGATATCTGATGCTCCTGCCAATCCCGTGCCACCTCTCTGCCGCTTGGTTTCCTACCAGGCCAACCATGAGCCAACGCAAGCACCAGAGTGTGCCTCCTCTTCAGTTTATCAGTTACCGCGGGGCACACAAGGCCACACCCTAAGTCCAGGACCCCAAAGCTATTGGTGGAAGGAATTCCCACAACAGGTTATCTCATTCTCAACTCAATCAGCGTTCGAAATCTGCATCCACCAAATAGGGCCTTGACCGTGTGCTCTCAAGTGTGTGCTGTTTCGTTGGGATTGATCACATTCTTCAATGACATCATTGACTCCTTGCTGACAGAAGTCAGGAGTCCTAGGGGTTTTTCACACACCATCTTCCTCCCTCACCTCAAATTCATTGCCTATCCTTGACAATGCCAATTGAAAACTTAGACCATTGAGTCTCAGTGACGTACAGTTGTCCAAGGGTTGGGGGACATAATTTTTTTTATGTGAGCTACAGTGTTATTTGTGATGGGAGAGGGAGAAGTTCTGCAAATGAAAGAGGACTGGGACATCGTAGGGAGCAAGCTACGCTGACTTTTTTTTTTTAACTCTTGTTTATAAAATGCGGCTTTCTTCAACATCTTGAAGTGGAAACATAGAAGGTTCCCTTGCCTTTTGCTTCGTGGCAAGCACGAACAGTTCTAGTCCGAGTTGAATTACTTCATTAAGGAGAAGCCATCTGTCAGATATAGTGACACATGCCTATAGTCCCAGATGCTTAGGAGGGTGAAGCAGGGGGATCACCAGTTTGAGACCTGACTTTTCTACAGAGTGAGTTCTGGAAAACTTAATATGACTCAGTCTCAAAATAAAAAGTAGCAAGGTGACTTGAGTGTAGCTCTGCGGTGGGACCCTCACCTAGGACTTGTCCCCTGAGGAGCTAGGATGAGGCTCAGCACTTAAGGCCTGTTTAGAATCTCCAGTGAGTGGCTGGAACATCTCAATGGCAGAACTCCTCCTGCCTAGAACTCCACAATGGGATTGGAGGCACTGCTCCGTGGTAGAGTACTTGTTTAGCATTTCCCAGCATTAGGGCCTGGGGCATTGCTCAGCACTAGAGAACTTGCCTAGCGTCCTTCAATGAGGGGATGGATGGTGGCTTAATGGAAAAACACTTGCCTGGACTCCAGCAGTGAGGGACAATGGGCATTGTTCAGTACTGTACTAGACTACACGCTTAGTATGTCTGAGGCCAAAAGGATGGTCTCTTCTATTTCCCAGGTCTCTAAAATTAAAGCCCATTTGATGTTACCTTAGGATTATGAAGAACCGCTTCTTCATAAATAAGCAGCTTTAGTCTTGTCTCTTGCAAGCAGAGCCTCATCCAGTTCTCCTGCCCCAGTGTGTGCTATGTCTTGTGTCTTAGCTTCCCCACCACTACCCACTCTGGTCTTACAGAGCTGGGCTGAGGCAGAACCTGGACTCCGTTAACTGTGATCATCTCTTGCTAGCTCTCAGCTTTATACCTACTCCTGCTGATAGGGATGATTAAATGCCTTTCTCGATCAAACAAGAGGATAGCCCCTTAAAAAGCAGAGTGCATGAGGAGGACCGCAATTCTTGATTGAGTCTAAGATATAAATGATAATACGTTGTCAGGGAAGTTGATAAAGTCACCCTTTCATGATTAATACAAGCTTGTATGGTTTGTGAGACCATTACACTATTCAAAGCTGTAATCTCATTCAGATCTTGTTCTTAGGTGGGAAGGTTTTTCATTTTGATTTTTTTCAATCCATTTTGTTATAAGCTCTTTGGAGATCAGTTCCCTTAATCAGTTTCTTTTACATCTGATGCACTCCAAAGCTAACTAAGAAGCTGGAGAGTCAAGATCACCACCGCCACACACATGCAAGCTAATTAAATGTCTCAAAGTGTCGTAGGCACCAACACGTCCACCCAGAATTCTATCTTCTCAAGACTGAGGCAGCAGCCAGCCTCTCCAAACTCCACATCCAGGTCATGATTTCCCCTTGGCAATGTGTCAAGAGCTGGACTCAACTTTACAGTGGAAGGCCTTGGTCTCTGGCAGATGGATGTATGGTGTGTGGGGAGCGGCGGGTGAGGAGAGGGAGAGGCGAGGCAGCTGCCAGCAGTGAGCTTAAAAGAAAAATCAAAAATGAAATAAGGGAAGTGACAGTAGAGAACATAATGAAGTATATAAACCTGGGTAAAGCAGCGCAATGGGTAATAAAAAGTGAAATAGGATGGAGGGGGTAAGCAAACTGCAGCTGCATAGATCATGAATGCATTAGGCAGAGGAGACAGTGAGAGGGAGGAGGGGGAGCTGGGCCATCTCGTGGAAGTCATTAAAGGAGAAGCCTTGTGCTTTTAAGGGAGCCTGCTGAATCTGTGGCTTAGGGCTTGGCGTGCTGACGCTTCTGCAGGTTTTGGAAGACTCTTTCTGCCCACAGATTGAGGCTAACAAGTGTTATATTTGAGAAAGAGAGGGAGAGGCACATGCTTGTGTACTGTGTAGTTTGTGTATGCATAGAGGTCAGAGGACAATCTCACCTGTCATTCAACAGGTGCTACCCACCTTGTTTTAGCCCTCCCTGACTCAGTTCGGCTGGCTGCCAAGTTAGCCCCAGAAATCCTCCTGTCTCCGCCTCTCTGTCACTGGAGTTCTAGGTGTATACCACCATGCCCAGCTTTTTATGTATGCACCGGACAGCGAACCCAGTTCCTCACGCTGGCAAAGTGTCATGGCTGTCTTCAGCTGTCAACTTGACATAAACTAGGGTCACCTGGGAAGAGGGAGTCTCAACTGAAAACTGCCCGGATTGGTTTGGGCTGCGGACATGTCTGTAAGGCATTTTCTTATTTCTATTTGATATAAGAGGACCCAGTCAAATGTGGGTAGTACCCTCCCTTAGGCAGGTGGATCTGAGCTGCAGAAGAAAGGTAGCTGAGCACGTCAGTAAGCAGCATCCCTCCATGGTTTCTGCTTCAGGTTCCTGCCCTCACTTCCCTGGATGATGCAATGTCGCCTTTAAGATGAAAGAAACTCCCCCTCACTCAAATTGCTATTCGTCAGGGTATTTGCCACCGCAGAGAGAAAACCAGGACACAAGGCAAGCATTTGGCCAACTAAGCTATATCCCAGGACTCAGGTGATTTCATTCTAACAACCATGTTGAACATAGTTGGTCTGAAGGTCTCTGCTAATCTGTCTGAACCTCCAAAGGCACCTGTACCGCTGCACATCAACGGCCATGATGCCCGCTCTGGGGCCACAGGCATTTCCTGTTACATTAGTGAATAGTTATGTATTGTGCCTGAATTTCCAGTAGGTTTCAAATTGGTACCACACAGAGTTCAACCAGGCCTTCTTTCTCAATAGTTTTGTTTTGTTTTTTTAATGATTTTTGGTTTTGGAAGGGGAAACCAGTCTTACAGCAGAAGACAAAGAGCTTGCACATAAATCTTCTTAAGCAAACCCGTGCAAAGTACTGATGCACTTTATAAGCTGTAAACTGGATTTTTATTAGCCATTTATGAGCCATTTTTTATGATGCAAGTTTAATATTAAACTATAAAGTTCACAATGCACTTATAAAGACAGAGAGGCTCCGCTCACTTCATAACACTTGACTTGGGAGTCTGGAAAAGAAGCCGATCGTATCATGTCATTTCAGTAAACTGACTCAGTGGGGATTTGGAAAGCCGGTATAGGATGAGGTCTGGGAATTGACAGGCGCTGGGGTACGTTGTAGGCAGGAGTAGGAGGGAATGATCAGCGACGGTCATAAAAATAAATGCACAAGCTGGGAGGTAATTTTTCTTCTGACTTTTCTGGAGCATGGGGCCTTTATAGCCATTTAGTAAAGGAGTATTCTCCAGAGTAGCAATTCGTTCTGTGAGCAACAGCGGCAATATATTGCTGTTTGATTTGGGGCGACCTCTCCTTTCCACTAATAGATCAGTGTGGCTGGTATTTTTTTTTTTATTCCCAATGATGGAAATTCAGTTTGGAGAGCCCGACACCAGGTAATTGGAATAGCAGGAGATATCATGAATGTGCTAAATTTAGGGTTGCAATGTTTATTTTCCCAGGGGGAAGAACTATCTGGTACATGAAGAGTGGATGGCTCATCATGGATGTCACACTGAAAGACATTATTAATTATAAATGAAGGGTGATTCCAATCACAAACTACACGGGATCATACCCCAGATGCTTTTGCTTTTGAATCAGGAATGGCCTGAAGTTTTTCTAGAAGGTGATGGATTACACTTCACTGGGTCAAAGGACTCAAAATATCATATAATGGATGAGCATATTTTCACTGTGAAGAGCCATATCCCCTCAGGTATCCCAAAACATCCTGACTGTCCCATAATTCACCGGCGAGCCTTTACTTGTAGATAAGTATGATGACTAACCATGTCTGGGTTTCTTTTCCTATTGCTGTGATTTAAAACACCCCAAAACAAGCAACTTACAGGAGAAAGGGTTTATCTGGCATATAATTCCAGGTTACAGTCTTTTTGAGAGGTCAAGGCAGGAACTTGAAGCAGCTAGTTACACACACAGCCAAGAGCAACGGAGAATAAAAAGATGAGTATTCAGCTGCTTTCTCCATTCTTATACAGTCCAAGATCCCCTGCCTAAGGAATGGCACTGCCCACAATGGGCAGGTCTTGCCACCTTAGTGAATGCAATCAAGACAGTCCCTCACAGACATGCTCACGGGCCAACCTGATCTAGATAGCCGTCCTTTTAGACCTGTCCCCAGGTGATTCTAGACATTATCAGGTTGACAACCCTAGCCCTCAAAACTGTCAACTGAACTAGATTTAGAATCACTTAGGAAATAGACATCGGTTATCTCTGTGAGGTTTAAGTAAGGTGGGAAAACTCACCTTAAGTGAGGGTGGTACCATTTCGTGTGTGGAGGTCTGAGACTGAATTTAAAAAAAAAATCAAGCTAAGCATCAACATTCATCTTTATCTACTTCCTGACTACAAATGCAACATAATCAGCTACCTCACATTCCTGCCACCATGCCTTACCCACCACGGTGAACGTGAATCAAAATACAACTTTCCTTTTGAAGATTGATTTTGTCAGATTTTTGTCATAGCAACACAAACAGGAACTAATATAAAGACTTTATAGCAAGAGTTAATTCCCCCAGCCTCTCCTGACATGAGGTTTTCACAGTTTAGCCTAGTGGATTCTTCATTCATCTATTAACTTGTTTATTTCTGAGTCTTTATTTCATGCCAGGTTCTCTCATCATCTGTAGCATGAATAATAACCCAAAGTCAGATATTGGGATTCAACCCAAAGACCATAAAAGCAAAGCAACCAAGTCACTAGAGAAGCTGTACCTCTAACAAGGCTGGGAAACTGCAGACTAAGCAGACTCAGCTTCTCTTTCCTCTCATTTTTATATTCCCTCTAGTGCTGGGATTAAAGATGTATGACTCCCTCTCATTTTTATATTCCCTCTAGTACTGGGGTTAAAGGTGTAGGCCACCACCACCTGGATTTGTTTTTGTATTGATTTTATGTAGCCCAGGGTGGCCCTGAACACACAGAGCTCCATCTGCCTCTATCTCCCAAATCCTGGGATTAAAGGTGTGTGCTACCACTGCCTCACCTCTAGTGACTTATCTTTGCCTTTCTGATCTTTAGGCAAGCTTCATTTATTAAAACATAAATAAAATATCACTAAAATCAGTAAGAGAGATATATTGTGGGGTTTAACCTTTGTTTTTGTCACTTTATAGAAATCTTCTGCCTATTGTCAAAGTCCTCATTTATCTCTCTGAAAGCCCATAATGGTTTATGCCATTATGGGTGCATCCATTTCTCTCTGCTCTAGACTGTGAATGTGCTATGACCAGGCAGTTACACACCACCCGTGGTGAATGCTAGGATTTGAACTGGGAATCTCTGCAAGAGCAGAAAGTACTCATAAGTGCTGAGCCATCTCTCTGGTCTCGTTAATGCTTATCCTTCATTGATATTCTCTGTTGGATGGAACACTATCCCCATTAGGTAGGGCCCAACTATTCCAATTCATGAGCAAATGGGCTACATTTGCATTTAGGGCCTAAGCCTAGAAGCCATAATAGCATAAGAGCCAAGAAATGGGATGAGCAGCAGTAGTGTATCCTTCTCTGGTTATAAGCAAGCCAGTGAAAATTTTATATTTAACAGTATATTTTCATTAATTATCTACTTTCCTTAAGGCATGTTAACTTTTTAAACACTGTACCATCAGGTGGAAAATCTGCTCCCAATTCCATCTTTCCCTTTAATTCCATGTCTGGGCTCTGGTTGACTCATGAGCAATGTGGGGATAATAATATCTGCCTTCTCCTGGCTTAAAAGAATTTTAGGTGCTTACAATGAAATCGTGAGTATGTTCTGAAAATATTTTCAAAATACATGGATATGTTCTTATTAATTAGGAAGTGTTCTCTATATATCCTTGAAGTTGCTCTAGTTTTATTTCTGTTGCGGTGAGAAAAAGCAACTTATAGGAGAAAGGGTGGATTTTGGCTCACACTTCCAGGCTGCAGTCTGTGCTAGCAGAGAAGTCAAGGTGGCAAGAGCTTAAAACAGGTTTTCACACCACATCCACAGTCCAGAATGGGGTAGAATGAATGCATGCAGACTCTCTTGCTTGCTGTGCTCAACTGGCTTTCTCTATCCAAAGAGGTCAGGCTCCCCTGCCTAAGGAATGCTGCTACCCACAGTAGGCTGGATCTTCCTACATCAATAACTTAATTTGCCTCAGATAGTGGATCTCAGTCCATGAAATAAAATTCAGAGTCTGCAGAGTTCATTTTCATCAGGGGGAGACTGGGGGCCTGAGGAGCATGCAAACAAATCCAAAGGATCCAGAGTGTCCCCAGGGCTGAGTTTTTATTAGAAGCAATTGCATACAAAGATACTAACTATGCAGTCATTAAACCATGTTTACAAAGAATAGAATGTTTTCCTTAATAGATCACTAGGGAGTAAAAAAGACACAAATGTATGGCTAGGAAAGTATATGGGAGCATAGCAAACCCATGCGTCTTAAGAAGTAGCACATCCCTGTATCACCTGGAAAGCTTGTTGTATGGATCTTTCTCCTGTCCTTAATGTGGCAAGGGTCAGTGAGCTTTTAGGTGCAGAACGTATTTCTTCTAAGATGAGTATGTTAGTAACAATTCCCCCTTTTGTTTCTGCAATAAAGTTAACATAACTCATTTTGGAACCAGTTCTTCCTGTCTAGTTAATGGTTTCAAACTTGTTTGACAGACTCCACAAAAAAGAAGCATATAAACAATATTCAGAATCATTAAACCCAGCAAGCCAAACACAACAGTTCTAAAATATTTAAAGAGATTGAGTGGCACTGTTCCTTCAGTTGATCTTCCCAATAGTTTTTCCTTTGCCAACACAGGGTCCTTAATTGTTTCCATAACCAAGACCTGGGATTGTAACTTTAGTACATGTGCTATGAAACAGATGCAATCCTAATGGATGATTTTTTTTTTGTTTTAATCTAGACCATTCTTGTTCCAATTCACTATGTGGAACTTGGATAACACAATATTGGGTGACATTAGAGTGGCATCTTGGAGACTGTGACTGATACAAGTCCTGTACTTACTTTCCAAATATAGGGTAATAGTACACTTGAATAATAGGGTCCTTTAGTAGTTGAATTTCACTGAGAATCTCTTGATTGATGGGAATTTGTGGTTTGTCTTTTTTTTTTTTTTAACAAAGTCCTTTTGAAATTCTTCTACAAAAGAGGCTGTTTTTCACCTGTAACAGTAATACCAGCTAAGATCACACTTAAAGCAATTAGCTACTAAATGAAACTTTCGGTGTGTCTCTGTGGATGACTTATCATTTCACGTGTGAAGGCTACAGTTGAAGTCTTGTGCCAAAATGCTTTAAAATGGATGAGAACCCAGGCAGCTTCTGGTATTTTAAGAATCATGGAATCCTTTCACCAGTGAGTATAATTAATGGATTGCTGCAAATAGCAGTCAAGAGAAGTCATGTGATGTAACCATCCAGACTCATTATATGCTATTTGAATATTTCCTGATAAAATAGCACAGTGGTTAACTACACATGTTGATGCATGCAAGTATTTATTTTTGGGTTATGTTTCATTGGGCAACATTTTGATGTGGGATTCCCCTCTGTATGCTGTGACTACCACTGGTTAGTAAAGAAGCTGTCTTGGGCCTGGCAAGGCAAAATAGAGGTAGGTGGGGAAAACTAAACTGAATGCTGTGAGAAAGAAGGCAGAGTGAGGAGACACCCATGTAGCCGCTGGGGACCGACAAACCAGAACCTTGCCAGTAAGCCACAGCCACATGTCAATACACAGATTAATAGAAATGGGTTAAATTCAGATGTAGGAGCTAGCCAGTAAGAATTTAGAGTTAATAGTCTAAGTAGTGATTTCATTATTACAGTTTCTGTGTGGTTATTTTGGGGCTGAGCAGCCAGGAACAAACAAGTGGCCTCCTACTACAGATTGGCATTTCAACATGTGCTAGCTAAATCCACATAAAACCTGAGAGGGCCTGGAATGGAATTCTAGACACTAAAAAACAAAGTTTAACTACATTTATTTTTCCGATGGGCTCTTCTTGGTGGAAGAATGTTGCAGCTCCTTTAAGAGAGGTCTTCCCAATTCTAGCAGAAAAAAAACATGCAGTTTCAAAACAGCAGCATCCTAGTTTGCCAGCACAACTGGCTCTGAATCTTTTGGGAGGTCCAGCTACAGAGCATTTAAATGGGGTTTGTGAGCAGAGTGATACAGCTTGCTTAATGGCAACATAGACCCACTGCATGCCTGAAAATGGGTCTGTGAGCATGGCTTATGCTAAACAGACCTCTGCCCCACCATATAGGACTGGGAAGAAAAAAGGCAAAGCAGCCTTAGTCTTAGTAATGACGCTTAGCTGCTTAACATTTTAAGAAGCATTCCTGGACAGAAAAGGATTTCAGATACCCAATAGGACAGATTCAGACATTAAAGACCTCTAAATGAGACACAGTGTGTTTTTGAAAAAAGATGCATGTAAGCTTAGGATAGAGAAGAAAAAGAGTAAAGAAACAGTAAATGTAATATAAAAGAGTACAGACAGTCATAAAGGAGTAAAGATAATAAAATAAATAATAACTTGTAGAAAAAGTAAAAGAGTAAGAAAAATAAACCACATAAAGATGGAATATACACACAGAGAATGGATTATGTATACTATTGTGTTTTCTTTGAATTTTTTGACTTCAGAGAAACATTTGATTCTGGGGACTGCTAAGCTAAACCAACATATTTGTTTTAAAGGCTTCCTGACTTCAAAATCTGAGTCTAAGGATATCTTACTTTGGAAAAGAAGTTCTTCTTTTGTTTGTACAGAGGATGAGAACCTGTGAAATCCTTCTAGACTAATGTGGTTTGATGGACCAAGACCCCCTGAAGGGTCGCTGTAAACACCCCCCCCCAAAAATTATTTTGCCCAACAAAAAGCAGGAAGCAGTTTGGAAAGAACTGTGCCCAAATTCCCTAAACGACTGTTTATAAATGTTTCTTACATTTTAAGGGGATATGCTATAGATATGAATGATTTGCATTAGTATAGATCTTGGTCTATTGATACAAATTTTAGGTCAATTTTGTTATATGTATATTTCTACTTTGTTTAAGGTGTTGGGTTTGTGCAGCTCATTTAAAAATGTAATGTATAATTAAGACATACAGGGTTATGTCATCTATTGACTATTATGTCATCTATAATAGTCAAGTTTATAATCATGTTAGTTAGGTTTATAGAGATATATTTCAGTTAGATAATCTTCAAATTTTTCAAAGACTAACAGAATACGGCATTTAAAATGTTTTAAGAAGTTAGGACTTTTCATGATGTGAAACATCTGCTCCTGGTAGCACCAATTACTTCAAGAGGAATATGGGTACCAAAGAGGCTCCTTATGGAGTTTATTAGTCATTTGGGCAAGAAACTGCTCTTGCCTGAACTGCTTGATGGTATGTTGTATGAACTATACATGCAGGACCCACAAAAAAATGACTGCTGAACTTGCCTACAGGTGAGACCATCCTTCAGGGTTCCTGCTTCATGAAAAAGTCTTCCATACATTCTGTAGGACACAGAAGAAAGTGACTGACAAACAGCCAACATAGGTGGCAGTGTCTTTGGAATTTCCTGCTTCCTGGAAAAGTCTGCTGGATACTATGGGCCTGTAGGTTGGAGTTGGATGCTCCAATGATACAGAAGAACTTTGGGTGACTGTCCAGGCAGTGAGATATCTCTGTCAATTCTAGAGTTTTGGAAGTTGCTTACCAAGCACTCTTGTTAACTTAGGTAATATTATATCCTTCTGGAGTATTTGATGGAGTTGAAGAATAGATAGTTATAACTATAGTTTTCTTTAATTATGATAAAAGAAAAATAGATATAAATGTTGTAACTGTAATTCTTGCTGGTTATCTGTTTTGTTATATGTAATTTTTCTGTGTTAAAGTTAAAACCTTAATAAATAAATTTAAAACCTTACTTTTTATTTAAACAGAAAAGGTGAAGTGATGTGGGAGTCCCCTCTGTGTGCTGTGATCACCATTTGTTAATAAAGAAGCTGTCATGGGCCTGGCAGGGCAGAATAGAGGTAGGCAGGGAAAACTAAACTGAATGCTGAGAGAAAGAAGGCAGACTGAGGAGACACCATGTAGCTGCCTCCAGGAAAAGACAAGTCGGAACCTTGCCAGTAAGCCACAGTCATGTGGTGATACACAGATTAATAGAAATGGGTTAAATTAAGAAGTAGGAGCTAGCAGAATCTAGAGCTAATAGGCCAAGCAGTGATTTAATTAAAACAGTTTCTGTGTGGTTATTTTGAGTCTGGGCAGCCAGGAACAAAGAAGCAGCCTCCTGCTACAGTTAACTATACATGTTGATGCATGCCAGTACTTATTTTTGGGTTATGTTTCAATGGGCAACATTTTGAATTGCATCCCAGTGATAATCTCCTTTCTATAGCACGACTGACCTCTTTACCACCCCCAGCCGCTAGATATGATCCTGCATAGGCCATCCCAAATCCATCCTCAGAGAAGGTGGGGCTAACCTTCAAACATTTGAGCCTATGGTGGCCATTCTCACGCAATCCACCACAGAGCATAAATAACATTGCTAAGTATCCCAGACTCACATCCACAGCTGTTATAAAGTTTTGATCTTGTATTTTTGGGGGTGGGAGAAGGACACAAGCCAGCCAGTTGCATAATCCTGGGTGATAACAAAAGGAGCTATTAGCAGCAATGTATAGTGGGGGTTGAGAAGCTAAGCCAATATGCCTGTAAGAGAATATAGCCACGAATCCTGTGAGAAGCAAGAGTTAAGGCAGACAGGTAGTATTATTTAAAAAATACAGTTGGGGTACAGCAAACAAAGTGACAGAATGAACTGTAATGTGCTGAAGAACATGTATTCAATTAATCTGTCCATATGCAGAGTCCACCGAATTACTGGTGACAGAAAACGTTATACTAAATATACATACAGAGAAAAGGAGTTTGCCCAAATCTCTTAACTTTTACACTGCCTTGTTAGAGATCTTCTCCATTTTCCCTTAGATCAGGGATGACATCATCTATGCTTGTGGTTGGTCAATACAGTCACTGACTGACCTATAGCATTCAGCTGAAGACTGATTCTATTGGACTCCCTGCCCCCCGAATCCCAGCACAGTTATTTTCATGACTCATGCATGTGTGCCCTCTACCTCAAGTAAGAAGATCTCAAAGGCTTTTTTCCATGTCACCCCGTGGATATCACAGAAAACCTATGAGTTAAGAGTCAAAACGAGAGTCATACCCTGTATACTGCCCTTTCACAGAACAACCATCATCACCTGTAGGAAAAAAAAAATAGAAGTTATCAATGCTTAGGATAATAAATCAGAGGACTTGAGGGTGTTAAGTTTTAGAAGCTGTAATTTTAATATCCCATTGGTCCTTTTAACAATAGTTCATTTTGTTGGATTGTAAAGAATGCCAGTTTTGTAAATAGTACTCCAAAATGAACATAATGTTTGGAAAATTATAGAGCTATGTATAGGTAGTATCCATTTTGACTGCAAGAGTCATAGAAATGACAAATGATTTAGCCAACTGTATGGAGGAGCAATGAGTTTGGTATCATTAATGTTTATCTTGGGACCAATAAGCTTTTTAACCTATGCAGGTATGGTTTTTTAAAAAGTATGAGAGCATCAGGCAGGTGTAGGAGAAAGAAATGGTGACAGCAAAAGGGTGTGTTGCAAAAGCTATGGAATCTTTTCACTGGGGTTATGATGTAAGGTTTGTCCTGCAATAGAATCTAATTGTGCTTTGTTATGGGAGATCAAAACTATATAAAGAGTTAACTTGTGAGATATCAAAAGAGATAACAATAAGATCTGGGTCTCATCCTCATAACTGAATTGACCTTTTATGGTTTTTTTTTTTAAGAGGTGACATTAAGTTAATACAGGAATCACAGACCACTGGAGTTGAGATGGCAAACGTATCCATTCAGGATGTCAAGGGCCAGAGTCAGCTGAGCCATAATGCCTGTGTATTTAAAAGACATAAATATACAGAAAAGTGGCAGTCAGTTTTTATACTATAAACATTAGGTATCACTGTTTTAATCAGATGTAAGGCTTTATGTGTTGCCTTTGTGAAAGCAAGTGTCACATCTAAGGACTGTCAAAGCTGTGAGTCTGCTGTAGATACACGCGACAACAGTTTAATCTAATTAATATCTTTTAATAGATTTTGGAAATCATTAAGTGTTTTAAGAGAGTTTCCATGTACTTGTACCTTTTGAGGGCAGGTGGTACAAGATTCAATAACAAAGCCTAAAAATGGAAAGGGTTGAGTTTGCTGATATTATTTTGGAGTCGTTTGTAAGCCTTGTCTCAAGACATCGAATAGTGAATTAAAGTGGTTTTATAAGTAGACACTTTGTCCTATAGGTGAAAAGAATGTTATTCATATAGAGAATAATACAAACTTGAGGGTAATTCTGTCATCCGGGGCGGATGTATGAGTGACAGACTGCTGGTGCATGATGGAACTATTCATCATTCCTTGACAGAGGAGATTCTATTGGTAAAGTTGTTGAGAGTCCTTATTTTTAAGGAAGGGGACAAAAAAAAAGAAAAGAAAAAGAAAGCTGTTTTGTCCTGGTAATTGAAAGGAACAACAAAGAAGGAATATTTTAAATCCACAACAATTTCAGTAAGAATGGCCATGAGTGAGGGAAATCATTCATTGCTTCATTTATAGCATATATGACTTGAAGCAATCGCTGTTTTCCAGATATCTTTGGTATGGTGGAAACAGGAGTATTTCAAGGACTATTTGGAGGCTCTATATGTCCGACATCCAATTATGGCTGTACCAGTAATTTAAGCTGTCCCATTTCCCCCTTGTTCTGGCTATTGATCAACCCAAACAGGGGAACCTGTTAGTCGCGTGGTAAGAATAGCACACATTTAGGTTGGCGCATTAACAGTAACCACCCTTATAAATTTGGGTATCCTAGACCAGATAGACCCTTTCTTAGCAAAAATATTAAAGGGTGACTTGAAACCGTTTTTTCCCCAGTCTTAGGGACCCAGGTACTTTAGTTCTATTAGAAGTAACTTCCATCTGAGACAACAAATCTCATCTCTATATATTTACAAGGACGTCTGCCGCAAATGACTATATGGATCCTTTATGCCCTCCGTGATCGCTCTATCATAGTATCTCAGAACTTATTCTTTTCCCAGCTGGTTTCTCTTCAGATCATATATATCTTTTGACTTTAAAAAAAAGTTTTAAATATGTGTGTATGGGTTTGTGTGTGCATTCATGCACGCACACCCTTGTGAGTGCTTGTGACTTCAGGCACCCATGGCGGCCAGAGGATGTTAGATTTCCTGGAGGCTGGAGTTTCAGGCTGTTGTGAACCTTTTGATGTGGGTGCTAGGAATCAAACTTGGGTTGTTGGCAAGAGCATTAAGTACCCACTTTTAACTACTGAGCCATTGCTCTGCACCCCTTTTCTTCTTGAGTTTGTTTCCTTTTAATCGGTCTCTCTCACTTCTCTGTTTATAAACATATGGTGTATGCAACAGTCATTAAACCCCGCTCTTCCTTACTTACCTGTCACCCCCGTGAGTTCTGTATCTACAGTGAAGTCAGTCGACTGTGTTACTGGACCCAGGAGGCTCCTGTTGGTTGGAGTGGCCGAGAACTGCTTGCCGCCGGCTTCTCAATGAAGGCAGTGTGTTCTACATGAATTAAATAATTATTGACTCTGTCATTGAGATGGCAATTTTACGTTGTGCCTTTGAGAAGGAAAATAGAGTGTATGGATTTAAAGGAGATGGCGTGGCTTCTTGTACATACATCATTATGCTGGAAGAGAGATCTTTCGCAAACAGAAGTTGCAATTTAACAGGCAGTTCTACAGTAAGGCTAAGAAAAATCACATGGGCTTCTCAGGGAAAATGAGGTCTGAGCTGTTTGCTTCCATTAGATAGGATTAGCCCACTCAAAAGGAAAAAAAACAAACAAACAAACAGAAAAGTGCTTCAATTTGGTCATTACTTTCAGTAGCCTGAACCAACCATGTCAATTTTTTCACAAGTCTCAACTGGATCTCCGAGCACTATAAAACCAATGCATGGAAGCAGTTGATAGTGGAATTTGCAATTAAGAAAGAATATTTATGTTCGTGGGATAGATTCTAGTTTAACTCCTATTTTACAGACTTTTGCCATTATGTAACCTACTTTATTTATGTATAATTTTACCTTCTTTCTATTTGCATACAGGCCTCTGTGTGTATGTGCCTGTGTGTGTCCATGCATATTTGCAAGTGTGTGTTTGTGCACATATGTATGTATCTAAGGTGGATGTTGGAAATCATCCTCTATTGCTCTTCCTTCTTATTCATTGAGTCAAAGTCTCTCAGTCAAACTCAGAATGCTGATATGGCTTGTATCACTATCCAGTTCATTCTGGGGATCCCTTTTCTCCACTTTCAGAGGCTGGTATTATAGGTGTTCATTGTGCCCATGCAGCATTTAAGTGACTTCTGGGAATCCAAATTAGGTCCTCACATTTGCACAGCAAATGCTTTAACCACTGAACCATCTCCCCAACCTATAGCTCTTATTATTTTTAATAATAATAGCAACACAGTCCTCGCTTTGGTGTGCATGAGTGTTTGGTTCCAGGATGCCCTCCCCTGTCCCATTTTAGACACAGAGCCTCATCTCTTCTAAGCTTATTTCAAGTTCACTGTGTAGTGAAGAATGACCTTGAATTTCTGTTCCTCCTGCATCCACCTCCTTAGTGTTGAGATGATGGGTGAGCACCATCAAACCTAGTTTATGAACAGCTAGAGACAGATTCCAGGGCCTTTTGCATGCTCCACAATCACTCTGACACATGAGCTATACTTCAGCCCTAGGTTCTCCTTTAATATTAAAAATCTGTGCATGTTTGAGTCCCATGTTCACAAAGAACCTTCATACATCCTCCTGGAAGCTGCTGTGTAGACCAGGCTGATTTTGGACTTAGAGAAATCCACCTGCCTCTGCTTTCTGAGCTGGGGTTAAAGGCGTGCACACCAAGCTCAGCTTCCTGTACACTTTTTTTATACATAATCATGTATAAAGTATGATTTATAATACTTTGTACAACATAATCATGTATAAAGTATGATTTATAATACTTTGTACAACATAAGTGGTCTGAAATGGTTTTTGTACTGTATCATTCAGAGAATGATAGAAAATCTGGACATGTGTAGTACAGATGTTAATTTATTTTGTTGTACATTTGGCTCTTGATGCATGTGCACATGTGCGTGCCAGCATGTGTGGAGGCACATAAGCACATGTATGCATGTACTTACGTAAGTCAAAGATGAACCTTTGATCTCATCTCGGAGTGCTTCCCATTTTGGGTTTTTGAGAGAGTTTCTCCCAATTGACCTTGATCTCACCATTTCTGTTTGGCTAGTTGGCCAGCAAACCCCAAGGATCCACTTATCTCGGCCACCTGCCCAGGGTGGGGAATTTCAAGTGCACACCACCATACTTGGCTGTTTTCACATGGGTTGTGGGGATTCAAACTCAGTCCTCATGCTTACATAGCAAGAACTTTACTGACATAGTTACTTGCCTAATCCAAGATGCACATATCAACAATGCACTATTGGTCCATGGTTTGCTGAATGCCTAAACGTAAAACACATGGATGCAGAAGATAGACTCTACTTCTCATGGAGTAATTAAACAGTTCACTAAAAAAAAGTCACACTCTTAGAAGAGAAGAGGCTAAAGTGAAGTCAGGATCTGACTGATTTCAGAACCCATCTTCTATTGTATTCTATTTTGGCTCAGTTTCTTTGCCTTTTATGTCAGGCCAGCGGAGGACCCAGTGCAGAGCTTTAAATCCTTGCCCACTCTTCTAGTTTCATTTCTGTCGCTATGATAAAATATCTTGACAAAAGCAATTGGGGAAGAAAAGGGTTTATTTGACTTATAATTCCAAGTTACTGTCCATTTTTGCAAGGAAGTCAAGGCAGGCACTTAAATCATCATATTCACAGGGAGTATTAGAGAGAGTAACACAAAGATCCTTGCTTGGTTTCTTGCTTGCCTCTCAGCTGGTTTTCTCTGCTCTTCAATAGAGCAGAGCCCCTCCTAAAAAGTAGAGTCACCTACATTCAGGGAGGGTCTTCTAAGCCAATTAACAATCCAGATAATCTGAATATGCTCACAGATGATTTTGGCCTAGGTAATTCTTCAACAGAGCCTCCCTACTTAGATGATTTTAGGTTGGGTCAAATTGATAGCCAAAACTAACCAGCACATCTACCCATTGGGGCCAGTCATCCTCGAGGTTGTGACTGGGCATCTCGTTGCACCATTACTGGCATCACACGTGTTGTTCTGCTGAGAATATATTATAACCAATCACCACTGCTCTTGGGTTTGCTTGCTCGGCTCCATTCACTATTGCCGGGACACCCAGCATAGTTTGTCTAGCTGTTCTCAGTTGCTGACTTCTGTTATGGTTCCTATTTCTGTAACCTCACTGTGGGTTGGAAACAAATGCTTATAACTGCCCAATATTAACTGGACACTAAATTTAGGAGGCACAGAAGACACCCAATAGAATGCCACTTTTCTTCTAGCAAAACTTTCTTCCATCATTCCTCAGGGGGTAGGTTGACCAGTTGACCATGCCAACCCACTTGTCTAATTTAGGAAGCAGAAGAGACAACATTCTCCCTGGACCAGCTGGAGAGTGAGGCACACCATCCAGGAACACTTAAAGGCTAATGCTACTGAAATCACTTCAAAGGTCTTGGGGCAGGCACCTCCTTGGTTTAGACAGTATTTTATTTAGTGAACCAATTTTTCAATTCTTCCAAATAGATGTTCTTTATTATTTCAATGCACCAGAGTGTTTTTTTTTTTTTACATGTGGTGTGCAGATTATTCACTGAAATTATCCACTGACCAGTGTGAAAATTGGCAGGTTGTTAGACATGTTAGAATGCTAGCAGGTTTTACACTAAGAAAAACTGTGACCTTGGGCAAATAGTCATAGTCACCAAAGTGTGTGTGTGTGTGTGTGTGTGTGTGTGTGTGATGTTTTTGTTTAAAGTATGAAAAGCATTTTGCAGAACTGTTTAGATACTATGTGTATAAGTCTTTTCATGCCACTCGTGGCTCTGAATGGAGTGGCAGAATATCTGTGGACTTGGAAAATTCAAGCAGGAATACAAAGCACAGTTTTAGAAAGAAAATTCAAGGTGTTTGAGTTTCATTTGTGTTGCTGTGATGAAATGCCTTGACAAAAAGAAACCCAGGGCAGAAAGGGCTTTATTCCAGCTCACAATTCCAGGCTACAGCTTCTCATTGCAGAAACTGAAAAGTTAGTTATATCACATGCACGTCAAGAGCAGAGAGACATGAGTGCATATACTCCCACGTTACTGCTTGCTTGTTGTACTTCTCCATTCTGCCTAGAGGATGGTGCTGCCCACAGTGGACTGGATCTTTTCCATATCATCTCCCATAGACATGTGTACAAGCCAAGCCAAGGTAGACAATTCTGTCTCATTGAGCCTCTCTTCCCAGATGATTTTAGGTTGTGTTGAATTGACCATCAAAACATACAAAGGCATGGGTTCTCCTTTTCAGTCATGTGAATAGTCTAAAAGCATTTCATGTATGTGGCTGTACAGTACCATTAATGTAGTATGTGCCAATGAATTAAATTAAGATGATAAGAAAAATAAAAGCAAGTCATTTGATTCAAATCTTTCACTGCATCCTTCACTATGCTAGTTTCCTGGGGAAATTCACATAAGCAGCAGAGGGTATTATTTCCTAATGTCTGTGTGTCTCAAATACACAGAAGCTGTAATAATTGCACAGGACACTTAAATAAACGAGGACCCCAAGGAGAACTTCAGGAGACCGATGAAAAAGTGGTGAAGTGCTTCTGCACAGCATGAGAATCTGAGTTTGATCCTAGCATCCTTTCCCCCATACACACACACACACACACACACACACAGACACATGCATGCATGCATGCACATGCACATACTCACACATAGACACATACAAGCACATACACGCTCTCTCTCACACACACAAACGCTTGTATGCATACACGCACGCACACACACAGACACACACATGCACACTGGCATGCACATGCACACACACAAATACACACACACACTCACAAAGCTGAACAAGGCAGTACATACTTGCAATCATGACGTTAGGGAACAGAGAGAGAATGCCTGGACTCTCCCGGTAGCCAGTCTGGTCAAGATGGTGAGCCCCAGGTTCAGTGAGAGAGAACTTGCCTCAAAAAACTAAGGTGGAAAGTGAAAGAAGAAGATATCAGAGGTTGCCGTCTGTGCTTCACACATTCACACAACTCCACCACACACACACACACACACACACACACACACACACACACACACACATATGCATGGTAAAGAAAGAAAAAGGAAGCACTTCCTTTTGGCTGTTTTTTCCCCTTCTCATATCATTAAGAAGGGCTGAATTGACGGGATTAAAGATGATACTAAATGTTGAATTCGCATAAAACTTTCAAACACCATCATTTCGAGGTTTTAAAAATGATCCGCTTAGGCATGTTCACCTAACTTTCCCCTCCAGCTTTTTTGGAACAGAATTTGTTCAATTGCAAAATCCACCTGCTTCAGATGAACCACACTGCCTTTTGATAAATTGTGTTCAATCTTGTAATTATTGTGCCATGACAATTAGACATAGAACAATTGTATCAAGGCTCCAGATTCTCTAACTTCATCACATCCCCGGGGTTCTCAAAGTTTCCCAGATGCTCCCCCACCGCTTTGGGTTACTCTCTAGCCTGACCCTGGGCAATAGGCAACCACTTATTTGAGTTCTATCACCACACAACAAAACAGCCTAAGGGGAAAGGGACTCAGTTTGACTCCCATTTGCAAAGGCCTAGCCCACTGTGGGGAGGAAGGACGGGTGGGTAGTGGGAACGTGTGGCTATGATTCTGCACTTCGTGGGTGCGTGCAGGGGTTGGGGGTGGGTGGCAGGAACAGGGGCAGCTCTCACACAAGCTGTTCTGGGTTATAACCTTCATGTGCCACCTGGTTAGCGACCCATTTCTTCTATCAAGGTCCTGCTTTTCAGAGGTTCCAGAACCTGCTAAAACGGTGCTACCGGCTAGGGGTTAAAGTAGCAGACAAGAAGCTATGTCAAGTAGTAAGTAAACAGAGAAGGGATTCTTCTTGTTTACAGTTTGAAGGGATTGTGCTCATATCTTGGGGGAAAGCATGGTGGCCTAGGTAGGAGACATTTGGTCACATTACATAATTAGGAAACAGAATAAACAGGAAGTGGGGCAGGAGTAGAAGACCTCAAGGCCCACCCCCAGTGACTCACTCTCTCCAATAAGATTCCACTTCCCAAAGATTCCTCAACCCCACAAAGGGCAGCATCAGCTGGGAACCCAGTGTTTGTAGGGAGCATTTGCCTTTAAAATCATAACAGTCAAAGACCGTTTATGTGGTTTCCTTCTGACATATTTGCTTTGTTGTATTAGTTGCTTAATGAAGATTTATGAAATAAATTGACAAGTGTTATCACTATTCTCTGATAGAGTTCGTGTGTAATCTGCCTAATTATGTTTCTTATATGTTTGATATAATTCATGGTTAAAAAATATCTGGGTCTACAGCTTTTCTTATAGTATGGTTTTATTTTTGTTCAATATATTACACACATATTAATTTAATTAATAAATTAATTAAAGCCAAGTTGTTGAATTTATTGGCACAAATTTTCCATAAGGCCCTTTTCCTTTCCTGTTCACTCTGTATGATCATGTGATGACTAATATTGACCACTTATACTCTATTTCTGTTATCTTTCTCATTCCCTTATTTGCCAGATTGAAACTTTTAGGTTTATCAATTTCATTAAAAATATCAAAGAGTCAGCTTTGGGCTTTATAGACTTTCTTATTATTTCATTGGTTTTGTGTCCTTCATCTGTACAAATTGTTTATTTCCTCCCAGGTGTCTGTGGCTCAATTTTTTTCTCCTTAGCGGCTGCTGCTTCTCTTCCTCCTCCTCAAAATGGGCAATTAAGATTAGCTCTTCATAATTATTAAAAGCTGTACAGGTCTCTGTAAACTCTACTTTAGGAGCTGGCAGGATGGCTCAGTAGTTACAAGACATCCTGCCTTTGCAGCGGATGCAGGTTTTGCTCCTAACACTCATGCCACATGGCTCATCACCATCAGAAACCTGAGTTCCAGGGGACAGAGCACCTTCTTCTGGTCTGTATGTGCACTGACATTCATGTGCACACACTCCATCCCTGTCCCCTGTAAACACCTACTATAAAAAGAAAAAAAATCTTTAAACTCTATTTTGGTTGATATTTTTCATTATATTAAGCTTCCATTGCGATTCTGTTCAAAACATTTTCTATATTTTTTTGTAAATTTTTGATGCATGGATTATTTATAAATACGTTGCTACATTTTCAAACATTAGGAGTTTCCCTGGATATTGTGTTATTATCAATTTCATTTACTTCCATAAAGATTTGATGGCCTGCTCTCTTTGGTTTCAGTAGTTGTATCTGTTTGCTTGTTGTTGTTGTTATTTATTTATATGTCTTCCTATATACTCTAGTGTGGTCTCAAACTCCATATTCCCCTGCTTCAGTCTCCTGAGTATTGGGATTACAGATGCACCCCACTACATCATACTATTTTGATGGGTTTTTGTTGTTGTTGCTGCTGCTTTAATTTGGTTAGTTTTTGTTGTTGTTTGTTTGTTTGTTTTTTGGCAGGGATTATTTTTGTTTTAAAATCATAACATAGCCTAGTCTGGCCTTGAACTTGAACTCGGTGTGATCCTCCTACCTTAGCCTTCTGAGTGCTGGGATGACAAGTATGTGTCATCATGCTCAGCAGTTTTGAAGTTATCAAGCTACATTTATTCCATCATATGTAGTCTGGTAAGCATACAATGTACCTTATAATAATCCCTATAGTTCAGCAACATTCTATAAGTATCAGTTCATTCAGGGTAGCTGATAACATAGTCGTTGATGATGATGGTGATGATGATGATGATCATGATAATGATGGTGATGATGGAGACCGAAGCCAGGGCTTCAGGGATAACAGGCTACCATTTTATCCTTTTTGCCACTATTCTTTTCTGCTACTTTGTTTTTTCTTTTGTTCATTACAGGTAGTGGGAGGTAATGGTGCAAAAGATTATTTGGGTATTTTAAGTATTTCAATGTCAATTTTCCTATTGCCTTTTTGATCATATTGTGTTTTGGGTGCTGAGGATTAAACACAGAACTTTGCCTTCTGCTACTGAGTCACACCCCAGCCCCTCACTGGGGGATTCTAGGCAGAAGCTCTACCTCTAAGTCAAGGCCTAGTCACTCACTGGGGGAGTCTAGGCAGATATTATGTCACTGAGTCATGCCCCCAGTTCTCAATTTTTAACAGTTGACATCAGCAAAAAATTTTCTTCCATGCTGGTAGGTGATAAAATTTTTAAAACCATGTTTTGCAACCATTTGCAAATCTACTGCAGTTGAAGTGTATTTAAAGGTGCTAACAGCTCCTCTTTCTTTGCCATGACAAATATAATGTTGAAGTTTCTTATGATTATGCAAATATGTTTTGAATTCAACAGAATGTTTTCATCTCAAGTATTCTGAAATAATGATGATGCTCTAATTAGGAGGAAGCATGTACATTGTTAGAGCAGCCACCCTGCAGCTATGCTGGATGCCACAGAAAGGACATTAAAAGCATCTGATACATGAGAAGGCAGAGAAATGGGTCCCCTGGGGCTGTGATGCAAGGAGCACCAAATGATAACTATTATGTGACATTTCTGGGGAAGCCTCTACTCAACCTAGACAGGGCACTAACAATGGACCAAAGGAACAATTCTAGGAAAGTCCACCTTGATGAACCAATGGGATTTTTGAGATTACTTTTAGGAGTGTGAGTCAGGAGTTACTTATAGCGCATGGACAACTCACTGGAGATCACATCGGTGAGAAGCCCACCCTAAGATGGATGGTAACACAAAAAAGCTGCATCCCTGAAGGTCCCTAAGTAGTTCATTGACAGCTCAAGGGAATTGGCAGTCTTTGGGCATCTCTGCCTGTCAGGGTCTCCCAGCAATTGTTTACACACATGAACACACACATACATACATACTTGCACATCACAGAAAGTAAAGTGAGAGAGACAGTATTCTTAAGGGTAGAAGTGGCCTAGTAAGCTGAGTAGAGAGATTCTTTCAGGCCCCTCGCCTCATGAATTCTGATCCTTTAAGAAGTCATTTGATGATGTAAGTCACAAAACAATCCCACACCAGTTCAGAGTTATGAATAATAAAAGGGTTATTTACATAGCTTTGCCTTCTCCAAGGGACTGCACAACCTCTTCTAGAATATTCTCTGTTTTGTTTCAACTAGCTTTAGTTGGGAGGGATTCCCAGTCTTTCCGCTAACTGACCTCTTTGATGAATTAATTTGGATACCCGCCCCTCATTTACTATCCAGCCACACTGTTTCCAGATACCTTCATCAGGAAGTGAGGGCAATTGCTACTGAGGTTGTTGTGATGATTAACGAGATTAACACATGGAAGAGATTAAAGCAGCGCACAGCACCTACGAAATCTCCATAAATATCTGCTATTGTTATTATGCATGCTCTCAGGCTGCTTACAAATTTATCGTAGAGAGGCAAAATTTCCCAATTAAGGGAAAATACAAATATATCATCGGATAAGCTGGTTATAATTAAATTCCCAAAATATCTAGTAAAAATAATGGTGTTCTCTTGGTCTCAGGGATATTTATCTCATTTCACTGTACGCTAGAGTGCATGAGAATGTGTGTGTATGTGTGTGTTGTGTACATATATGTATATACAAGTACAGGTCCATGTTTAAGTGTGCGTATCTCAGAGTCACCATAGCTAGAATTACAAGTGTACACCGCCACACTCGTTTTTGCTTTTTGCTTTGTTTTGTTTTGATGTGGGTTCTAGAGATCAAACTCAGATCCATGTGCTTGTGGGACACAAGCATAAGCTGAGCCATCTCAGAGTTGTTGTTTTCATAAGCAATAAACTACTAAGGTTGAATAGAACTTAAATATCTGAAAGATCCTTCAACATGGGAGAGAGCCTCAGACCCAGATTGACCCTGACCTTTCTGGATCATAACCAGGGTTTATTGACTCAGAGACAGGAAGGAAACATAAATATTCTAGCAAGAGGACATAGAACTCATTCGAATTGCTACAGGAAAAATAGATTTATTTCCTGGAACTCCCTCAGGTGAACTGCTATGTTCTGGGAGACACTATAGACACAAGTCTACTCATCAGAGAGAGGGAACCCACGTAAGTAATGATTACACTGAAGTCCAACTTGGTGAACAATAAGTTTATTAAGGTTACTGTCAAGAGAAAGGTGTCAGAAAAGTATTGCTAGAACCCTACAATTAAGGGAGATTAAAAAAATAACATTGGTTGCTGTTCTTGTTAATTGGGAATCACTGGAGAATTTGACCTACAGTGTAAAGATAATATGCCATGCATTCAAGAAAATCCTCCTGACACCATTTTGAACTTAAAGAAACAAGGACAAGTTTAGAAGCAGGGGAAGCGACAATATTAAGATGTTGCTAGTGACTCTTCTCTCTGCCGTGATAAAATACACAATAAAAGGAACATAAGAAAGGTTTATGTGGGCTCATAGCGGCAGGGGATAGAGTCCATCATGGTGGGGTGGGCATAGCAACAAGAATGTGAAGCAGCGGCCACATGGTATCCACAATCAGGAAGCAGAGAGATGAACGCTGCTGCTCAGCTTGCCCTCTCTCATTTTATTCAGTCTGTGACCCCAGCCACTGGAATGGTGGTTGGCCTTTCCATCACAATGAATCCACTCTAGAAACTTCTTCATAGGCATGTCCACGGGACTGAGTCCTATCCTAGAATCCTGTGATTCCTGATCCTGTCAAATTAGCCACTGATATTGACCACCATGGTTGTAGTGGAATGGGCTTGATGTGAGAGAATGCCAGACTACAGATGTAATATAGGGGGACATTCTCCATGGTTGGAAGGTAGGTTTGACTGTGGAGTAAGAGAAAAAGAGACAAACCATGAATGTCTTCAAGATGTTTGGCCAGCATAAACAAAATCAACCAAAAGAAAGAGGCTGTAGGCAGAGGGGTGGGGGAGGCAATACAAAGTCAATCATGGATGTGTGACAGAGGGAAGCTAAGTGACCCTAACTGTAAGAAAAACCCAAACTGTAGATGCATGATTAGGCTTAAGGTTCTGTCTACGGTTAGGGATAAAGTTATGAATAGAGTTAGTTCAGGTTCTGATTAGGGTAAGGCTTGGGTTTGGGTAAGAGTTATGAATTTGACTTACTGATGATATTTAAAATTGGAAACTAAGCAGATGGATAGATGTAAAGTGCTTGATACCCAAGTATGAGGACCCCAGTTCAGTTCCCAGAACCTAGATAAGAGTCTGGTGGGGAGCATGCTACAATCCCTTCACTAAAGAGGCAGAAAGAAGAGGATCCCCGGGGGCTGCAGGCCAGTCAGTATAGCCAAAGCAGTGCATTCCAGGTGCAGAAAAAGAGAGACTCCATCACACACACACACACACACACACACACACACACACACACACACACTCAGTGGCTGAGACTAACTGTAGCAACGATGTAGTCTTGATACTCAAGACTCATACTTGAGCCTCTCTGATCTTACTCATTTGAGAGGAAAGACTCTAACCAAAGGACCTGAGAGGGCAGAATATGAGGAGAACTAGAACCTGCTATCTTGGAAGTAACACAAAGGAAATTAACCAGTGTGAGTGACTGGTAATGTGGCTGACTGATGACAAGTGACACGGGACTCAAATAGAGCACTGGAGCTAGCAACATGGAGGTCAGTGGTGACAAGAGCAGGAGAGAAGCAAGCCTTGGCGGATCAAGTATAGAAGAAGGCTTAGGACTGTAGAATTTGACATGTGCAGTGCAGTCGAATTTGACTTTGGCATACATCCTAGATACCTTTAATTATCAACACAACATAGCACATGGTCACCTAAGAGGAAAGCCGAGACTGTTTAGATCAGATTTGCCTCTAGACATGTCTGTGGGAGGTTGTCTTGATATAATTGATGTAGGAGGATCCAGACCACTTTGGGCAACACCATTCCCTGTCAGGGGATCCTGACATGTATAAGAAAGCAAGCTAAGAACAAGCCAGTGAGGAATTCAGTCAGGCATAGTCCTCTATGGTTGCTGCTTGCTTGAAATTCCTGTTGGAGCTCATGTCCTGACTTCCCTCAACGATGGGCTATGACAAGGACTTATAAGCCAAATAAGCCCTTTCCTTCTGAGATTGTTTGGGGTGTGGGGGAATCTGTGTTCTATTGTAACACTGGAAAAGGAACTAGAACAGAGTGCATGCTTGTACCCAAACCATGGACATTCAAAGGACACACTTCTTATGCTGTCCATCCTAGGTCATACATGGGCACAAGGACATTGTCCTACTAGACCTAGTGAAATTCTATTCTAAGATCATTGACCCCTGTGGCTAAATGTGTAACTTACCTAGAAGGAACAAAACCACTTTATACCTATACCTATATCAGACTTTTGAGATAATGTACCCAAAGGAATTAGAATTTCACCAGGTATCTCATACTAGGAGAAATAAAAGGCTGAAGCCTGGTGCAACCATTGGAGGAACTTGTCTCCCTGGAAGAGATTTTGCAGTCTTGATACTTGTCAGACCACCTTGCTGGAGAGGCTGGAGCCAAAACAAATGATGGTCCGGTGATGGGCACAACCACACTCTGATCAAGAATGCTTGCCCATGCACACAACTCCCCACCCTGAGTTAAACCTAAACCTCACATAAGGACTAGCAGGAAGGGGCATCTACTGGACCACTCTGTTCTTCCCAGTTTGTCCATACTAAATCAATCTCCCTTTCGGCTTTTCTCTATTGTGTCTTTAAGTGGACTCTTGAGAACGAATCTGGCCTGTTAGGGGGCTGTCAGGACCAAGACTCGGATCCTAACTCTGCAGATGGAAAGAACTCAGAGCTGTTCCGACTCTACTCTGAAATCTTGCTATCCAGTCATCTAACTATAGCAGAAACTGGTCTCAAGTCCAAGGGAATCTACACAGCGTCAAGAGAGGCTCTCAGAATGTGGCTGTCTAGAAAATCAGTCGATAGACCTAAAGATTTGCAGCCGGATGTTTACATTCCTCCCCATAGCCTATGTGGTTGACTGAACCTGGGTAAACACATTAGTAACCAGTGTTGAGGCCACCATTAATCTGATACAGCTCTTCTGGAAGTTTCTTATGTGTTCACGCTATATAACCTCTTAAAGTAGTCTCAACTGTTTGTCCCATTGTATAACGAAATGCCGTCTCCGCCAGCACAGATCAACTTGCTCATGTTTGAAAATGGAAAGGAGTGGGTGGGGACAGCAGGTTTTACTCTGAAGTGCGCATGTTTCTCTGACACCGTTCTGTGACTCAGAGATCTAGAGATAGAGGAAGCGCCGGCTCTTTGTTCTTAAGAGCATCGCGGAAGCAGTCATTTATCTTCCCACAAAGCATGCCGTGTCTTGATCTGTCTATTTCCACTCTGTCTTCGGAGACAGATCCTGTAAGAACTGGCTGTGGAGTATTAATTTTCCTGATACAACATGACAAAAGCTGAGCTCTCTGAGGACGGGCTCAGATGGCTATTTCCTGTTCTATGGCATTGCTTTTCTGATTGTTAGATGACGTCTTATCGATATCTTTTCTGGTGAGGGGGTTAAACCTACAGAAGGTTGGCCTCTGGGAGTGGACCGTGATGAGTGAAGTGGAGAAACTATGTCCGCCTGACAGGAGAACAGGAATATGGGGAGAGGCATCAGGAGCAACATAAAGGAAGCCAGAACAAAAATGAAACCCTGGAAACTCCCCTCCCCCTGCCACGCACCTGGGCTGCATTTCTCAGGCCACTTTGCAAGGAAGACTCAATGAGACAGTGATGGGTTAGCAATCAGCTCATCTTCCCAACTTGACCACCTAGTACATCTCCTTACTGTTATTTGTCCCTTTAGTTGGTACCTTGGGTACCCATGGTCAAGCCTGGCTTATTCAGGCTGCCAGGGCACAGATTCTGCCCCTAACCAATATGCTAATAAGGTTAATGACTTTATACTTAATCACTGTGGGCTCAGTACTCCAACTGTAACAACTGGGGTCTAATAACAATGGCATCTACTTCATTATGGCCCACCAAGGGATCCTTAAGAAAGGACTCTTTCCAGGTATGAACTCAGGCAGTGCAGTTGATGGTGGATCCAGAGTGTCATGGCTTCTTTCATCACTGACTTAATAGGACTTAAGTTTCTAAGAGGGTTAATGACTCAGAATTGATTTAGGGATGTGGAAGAGTCATGGAGAGAAGGTATGTGAAAAAGTGGGACGTCCTTGGACCACAGTTACAGCTTTGGCCACTGAGGCTCAGTTCTGTGCGGGTGTGCTAGGAAACACACGGTGCTTCAGTCTCTGCTGGGGCTGTGAATCTTGACTTTCAGCCTAGAGTTGAAAGGTCACAGATGACAACAGAAGACAGAAATCATTCCTTCACACCACAAGATCTGTTTTAAGCTAGAGAGAGTGTAGTAGGGTCCAGTGAAAACAGAAGGGGATCTCAGACCACCCTGAGGAGCCAAGAGGTTGTCTGAAGGCATTCCGGAGTAGATGGGAGAATTTGTGCAATGAGGAAGTCAGGAAGGAATAATCTAAAGAAGAATGGGGTGAGGGATGGAGAAAAGGAAACTGAATGTATTCACCGAATTGGAGGTGTACATTTTGGGATGTCTACCTTCCTCATCCCCAGTTAGTCTTGAAAAATCTGCGTATCTACAAACTCCAATGGACTGTTTTTCTCTCCCTGTGGCAAACAGCAGAAATGCCAGAATCAACTAATAAGGACCAGGCCACTTTGTCTCTGGGATTTGTCATTGCTTTCCTGAAGTCCAGGTGCCCAAGGAGCTTGTTACAGACTCACAGACACATTCATAGTGGGGTGCCTGCTAATGTCTATAACACTGCAAGAAAATGTGATCTGATTAGCCTGTGGCACAAACCCAACAAGAATCACCATGGAAACAGACTTCTAGATGTGTCTGCAATAGAGTTTCTAGATTGGATTAATAGAAGTGGGAAGACCCACTCTGATTGTGGACGACACCATCTCATGGGCTGGGGTGAATACAAAGGAGAGGGCAAATTGAATACCAGCATTTACCCCTGTCTGCTTCCTGACTGTGGATGCCATGCGACCAGCTGCCTCACCCTTAGTGCCCTCAAGCCTTCCCTGCCATGATGGAATGCACTCTGAAACTGTGAGCCAAATCAAACCACTCTTTTGTAAAATGTATTGTACCGATGATGAGAAAAGCCACTAATACATGCTAATCAAGAGCTACAAGATTGGTGATCTCTCTCTCTCTCTCTCTCTCTCTCTCTCTCTCTCTCACACACACACACACACACACACACACATGTTAGTAAAGCAAATTTTCTAGATATACAGATTCTAGGAGAATAACAGGGAGCAAAGAAGCTAGGAATCCCAGGTATCAAAATGCTAGCGTACACCCCTAACCCACTGAACACACCTAAGGTTCCTTTCCCCCCCTCCCTCTCTCACTCCCTTCTTTAGACTCCATCTTCAGTTTCCAAATCTACCAATCGTTAGTTAAGGATATGAATGTCTAGATGGATGCTAATTCCCGGGCACTTCCAGTTTCTCTACTCGACAGACTGAGTAGGTCTAGAGCAATTCAAGGCCAGACAACCCACAGAGAGGGAGAGGGTAGGCCTCGGAAGTCAGGCTGGTATCTTCAGACACAGAGATTGAGTCCAAAGATTCCGAGGAGCACATAGAAGGCTTGCTCTCCAGACCATGGTGTGCTGGCTCATGAGCAGTCTTCTGCTTTGTTTATAGTTCTTTGCTTTAGAGCCTAATCTATGCCTTCATAGAAAAACATCATTTTGTGCATGAGAGTGTGCATGTGAAAGTATCTTGGAAGGCAGGCAATTGTATCAACTGTGAAGTGGGATTCAAGGGTATTGTTATCATTACTGTAATTGTTATTATTATGATGGGCTGATTATAGTCATCAGCTCTTAAGGGTGTTAGTTGAATGCACTTCTTAGAATAAGAGTGAGATGAGGGACTTAAATACAATTCCAGTTACACATAATCAATAATTGTCCGGACTAGAGCCCAGCACTTGAATCAACTTAAAATGAAAGCAGAAAGTTCATTCAGATATTTGTCAATCAATTTGCTCCTAGGAAACAATGGCATCAAGTTCATAATTTTATGTGGTTTGTTCTTTAGTAAGAAACTATTAAATCTGAGCCTGCCTGACCTCGATCTCTTTCATTTAATAGCTGTTAGAACCATTGATTCCACGTGTACGTTTCATATTTGTTCCTGTTCTTTTGCGGTGCTGGAGATAAAAGTCAAGGTCTTCTGCAAGCTATCAAGGTCTCTGACACTGAGCCATGCCCTGGCCCATCACTGTGGATCAAGGTAAGCACCCTACCAGTCAGTCATGCTCCCAGTCCCTCACTGGAGGAAGCTAGTCCAGCACTCTTCCACTAATCCTTGCCCTTACCCATTCATTGGTGAATGTTAGCCCTTCATGCTCCCCACTGAGCTATACTCATAGCCCCTGATTGGGGGATTCTAGGCAGGGGCTCTACCATTGAGTCATAATCTCAGCCCCATACTGGCAGATTCTAGACCAGACTTCTACCACTGCACTATACAGTCAGCTCAGTTTACTCTTACTTAAGCCCCAAATCAAACATCTGATGCCATGACTCTATTGGTAGAGACATGATCTCACTGTATAGCCCAAGCTAGCCCCAAACTCACAACCCTCTTCTCTCACTCCTGGCATTACAGGCACTCACCACTATACAGAAATCAGGGGGAATGTTAGCCCTTCATGCTCCCTCCTTTAACATTGCCTGTGACTTTCTGTCCTGGATGGTCCCTTCCATTTTTTGCCAAGCTCCCTTCAATTAAATCATTCAGAGAAACATTTCTAACTCAGATCGGATTAATTTCTCTTACCCGTGTGGCATTTAGGGACTAAAGCCTGTCTTTGCCAGGTTTCATAGTCTTGTACTAGAAACCCCAAGAATGCTTGCCTGTTGGGGGCTACCCACCAATGACAGTTCACAGTTCACCCCTGAACAGAGTAAAGGGTAGTGTGAAGGACAGGGGAAGTGGGGTATGAAAACTCGGTGGTTAATGGAATTATCTGGATTCGTTGTTGATTGGATAGGGAAGTGAGAGAGGAGAAGGAGATGTCAAAGATGATGGATTAGGTGTAGGCTGGTCCCTTCAACTGAAATAGGGCTTCTGAGGAGGAGCAGCTCTGAGCAAAAGGAGACTGTGCAGGTGCATATCAGATTTTCCATTTTCCATTAGAATAATGTGAAGCCTTAGCAATTATGGGCAAAGTCAAAACTTACTTACAAGTGATTTATTTAAATTGATTGACAACACAGTTAATGGTTACGGAAGATTATTAGCAGGTCATCAAGAAGACAGAGCCTAAATTTAGTCACAATCAATTGATAAAGGGAGCACATGTCCTGTTTGGTAACATGGAGGGTCTTGATTATTGTAATTCTTTAGAAGGTATGGGGTGGGGAGCATTTTACAGTTGTGAGTCAACCCTGTTTAATTAGAAGCATTGCAACCTCAAACTCAACCAGAAAAATACCTGGAGGCACTAGGTGCCAGCTATAACACAGTTACAGCTCTCTTTTGTTTGTTCGTTTTTCACTTTTGCAAGTCTTAGGTGTGTGGGAGGCGGGGGTAGTTCAGACACATACATGGAAGCCAGAGGTCAATATTCAATGTCTCTCCATCACTGTCCATCTTTGGTTTTGAGACTGGGTCTCTCACTGAACCTATAGCTCATTGATTTTGTGAGACTAGCTCGTCAGAGAGCCCCAGGAATCCTCCTGTCTCTGCCTCCGTTGGGCTGGGATTATAACTGTGCTTTACTGGTTGGGAAGTCCTTCTGCATCAAGCAGCCTCCGTCTACACGTTACCACTCCTGACTATTTAACATGGGTGGGTACTGGGGATCTGAACTCAGGTCCTCTTGCTGGCAAGGAAGGCACTTTACTGACCAAGCTATCGCCCTAGTCCTTCCAGCCACATTGCTAAGAGGTGGGTCAGGATGCCTGGTGGTACACACATTATGTACTAATGGTGCTGGCATTGCTGATTCAATCCAATTTAATTCGATTTCTTGCTTGAGCCTCTGGCTGGCCTGTGAGTGAAAACCTGAATATTTGTTCATATCGCTATTGTCCTCAGACAAAGGCCGCTTAAATTCACAGAGCCATCAGTAATGCACCTATCTATTTCCCATCTGCTCTGTATGTACCTGGCTGATGCCTATTTGGGTATTTATTTTAGATGGCAAACTGAGGGTCCCTTTGAGTCTGGGCTTTTGAGATCCAAATTGGTAGCTTTGGAAAATTATTCTTTGAGAAAGGTCTGTTGAGGGCTCCTGTCATTTAGAAGAAGAGGAAAGTGGGGGGGGGGGGAGAGAAAAGCTTACAAAACCTTCACAACCCTCTTTCATCTACAGAATTACCCAAAACGTCCTTGGAAGAATGGCCCATGCAGACCCACCTGACATTTCTCTAGTAGAAGTAATTTATGGTTATTTCTACTTTCTCTGTTTGAATCCGTGTAGGACCCAGCAGAATCATTTTCCACTGAGTGGATATGATGAGATTCTGAGTGAGCCACAGAAGAGAAGGAAATGAATACATCAGCGAGGTGCCCGTGAGAAGTGTCAATTCTGCCTTTGAAGGGGACATCCCGAGATGAGGCCTTGGTAGGGGAGGGGATATTTTGAAATGCAAATCCCCTGGAGAATTTGGGTAGCAAAGCTTATAGAGCAACTTCGCGAGCCCGTGAACGGGAGCTGGGCACTGTTTCCGGTACCCTGCACCAATCGCACCACGTGATACCTTTGCTCATACTGTCTCGTCAATCGGGAAATGGGCACATGGGGGATACCTCAGTTGCGTGCTTCTTTATTGACACAAACAGCTTAAAGGACAAGAGATTTATTTTGACTCATGGCTGTGGGTGTTTCCAACCCGTACTCCATGGGCCACACGCAGCCAGGTGTGGATCAGAATAGCTGTGAACGCAGCCCAGCACGAACACATGATCTTAGTCTTCGAAAGCTGAATGAGGGCAAGTGAGGCGACTCAGTGGAGAAGGGCGCTTGCCACCAAGCTTGAGGACCTGATCTGGGATCCCAGAACCTAAGTGATAGAAAAAGAGAACCGGCTTCTTCATGCTGTCTTCTGACTTCCATACATATGCCATAATATGTGTACACGCAAACACACATAAGAGAAACAAATAAACAAGTGTAAAAACTGTAAATAGCCTGGTGTGGTAGCTTGAGCTGGGAAGACAGAGACAGGAGGATCCCTGGGGCTCACTGGCCAGCCAACTTGCCTTAATCAGGGAGCTCCAGACCCCAGTGAGAGATCAGATTTCAAAAAAGTGAGATGGATAGTGTTTGAGGGATAATTCCCAAGGCTATCCTCTGGGCTACACACACACACACACACACACACACACACACACACACTTACACAAACATGCTCATATATTTATGCATGCATATATGTGACAAATTTAAAAAATAGAATATAAAATAATAATAAAGTTACTTAAAACATTATGAGGTTATGTTTTGTAATTCTATTGTGCAGTCTCTCGAGCATGAACTTTTTAAATCATAATGTCAGTTCCTAATAGTAAAACACTGAGCACACCTGGCAGAGGATAGAGTCCATTATGGAGCAGAAGGCATAATGCACGGCAGCGGGAACAGCTCAGTCCATCGTGGCAGGAGCTTATAGCTGGACAGGGATCACAGTTCTTAAGACCGCCCCTAGTAGCCTATATCCCAAAAGTTCCACAGCCTCCCAAAACAAGGGCACCAGCCATGGACCAAGTGTTCAAACAGAGGCATGGAGGGGGGCACCTCACATTCAAATACATGATTTGATTGTGGTCTTAGGATGAGCAAGTGAGCACGTATTTGAACCCAGACTGATTGACGAGTCAATGGTGTAACATCCTGTGGGACATCCATCTCCTCTCTCTGCACAGGCTAGAATGCGCATGGGAAGCAGTCAACCTGATGGAACCAGTCTCCGTAGAGCCCTGGAAACAAAATCATCTACAAGGAGAAGAAAACTTGTATTTATTTTTATACTCTTTAAAGATTTGTTTTTAAAGTGTGTGTGTGGTGTGTGAATATAGTGTGTCAGTGTGATGTGTGTGGGTGTGTATGGTTTGTGTGTGTGTGTGGTTTATGTGGGTGTGTGTAGTACCCACAGAAATCAAGAAAGGGAGCCAAGCCTCTGGAGCTGGACTTACAGGTGGTTATACAATGCCCAACATCTGTGCTTGAAACTGAACTGTTTACCACTAAGCCACCTCTCCACCTCCAAAGGAACTTTTATTAATGTTACAAACATATGAAGAAGTGTAACATCAAAGAAAAAGTTGATCTTTAAGTACTTGTGGTGGCTGGAGAGAAAATGGTCCCCAAAGAGAGTGGCACTATTAGGAGGTGTGGTCTTGTTGGAGAAAGTGTGACACTATGAAGGCAGGCTTGGTGATCTCTTTTCTCAAGCCTTGCTCAGTGTGACAGTCGGTTGACTTCCTGTCGCCTCTGAGTCAAGACGTAGGACTCTCAGCTCCAGCACCACGTCTGCCTGCATGGCTCCATGCTCCCCGCCATGATCATTATGGATTGAACTTCTGAAACTTTACGTGAGTTCCCTCAATTAAACATTTTGTTTTGTTTTTTTAATAAGAGATGTCATGGTCATATTGTCTCTTCACAGCAATAGAAACACAAACTAAGACAGTACGTACCCATAGCTGAGTCCTTAATTTATTAGTATATATTCATTTGAGTTTTCTTTCTTATCCTCCTCCTGGGACTCCCTAAATAGCTGGATTATTTGACAGTTTTATTCATTGAATCTGGGGCCTCCTGAATTGTAGGTAAGCACTTTAATAACTGAACTATACACCCAACTTTTCATAATTGTTGAGTTTACACACACACACACACACACACACACACACACACACACACACACTGATATGAAACCTGATGATTGAACCTAGGTTTGAGCAAGTGCTTTACCACTGAAATATATTTTCAGTTGCCACCACTGCCACCCTTTAACCTGAGGGAGGGTCATGGGTTGGCCAGGTAGGACTTCAACTCACTCTGTGGCCTAGGCACATCTTGAGGTTGGGATCTTCAGGTTCTGAAATATTCAGATTATAAGTTGGTGTAACCGTGCCTGGCTTAATGGATGCTTTTGAATAATCATTCATTGAATTTCATCAGTTGTTTCAAGAAACGTGGAAATGTGTTGTGTTTATTATGAATGTGCCCAGGCTCTACCAGCAGATGTTAATGATCCTATCTTCATTTCCCGCATGTTTTACACAGTTTATGAGACTGCAGAAATGTTAAGAAGGTGAGACCGGGGATTCATGATGATGAAACATCACCTAGCTAGTATGTACTGATGACACTTTTGCAAGAGGCAAAAAAGTCATACATGTTTATGTGGAGCCCAGAGATCGATGGCAGGAATCATGTTTGATCCCTCTCCAATGTTCTTCATTGAGTCAGGGACCCTCAGTCAAACCCAGAGCTCACTGGTATGGTTTGTCTCCCTAACCAGATTGCACTGGGGATCCTCTGTCTTTACCATCTGGGACTGGTATTAAACGCCCACCTGACCTTTATTTGAGTTTCTGAGGATTTGAACTCTGGTCCTTGTGCTTGCCCACAAGTACTTAACTGGCTGAGCCATCTCCCCAGCCATCCCAAATTATTTTTAAGCAGAAAAGCAAGGGTTCAGTGCTGTCCAACGGGGTATAGGTGGGAGGTGTCAGGGCAGAGCCAGCATGCCTTATGATGAACATGACTTAAATGGCAGAATGATCAGTTCCTATCTCCAGGTTTACAGAAATGAAATTAAACTTGGGCTTTCTATTGAAAAACAATAAGTAAATTGAAGGCCAATTATACCAGCTCATCAAGGGGGAAAAATACCCGGGAGCTGAGCCGTAGAGGAGTTTTGCATTTCTGAGTGGAACGACTTTGCAGATGAAAGAGCTTATTACAAGAAATTGAGAACATCTGGACCATCAAAGACAGAATGTAGTGAATAATTGGACAATCACAGACTGGCATCCACTAAACAAGAGGCACTGCCTCAGTTCCCACCAGGGAAAGTGCTCAGAATCCCTCATCAAAGGGGAAATGGAGCTTGGCTTTTAAAACATGATATTAAAAAAATACCTGGTTGTTATTTGGTTATGAAAGAAATCTATTTCTGGAAATTCTGTTCCATTAAGTTATTCTTGAAACTTAAACCAGGGTGAAAAAGTGGAGAGGCCATTGGGACTCCTCCCTGTTTCTCTCCTACTGGTATCAGTCTCACTGAGCTGACACCGGATAAAGACAGGCATATTGTCACAGCATGACATAGAATTTCACTCTCTCCATCTTTACTCTCTTTGACCTCTTCTACACAGTTTCTAACTTTATCTTTATGTGTGTGTGTGCATGTGCATGGTGTGTGTGCGTGTGTGTGTGTGTACGTATGTGTGTGCATGTGCATGTTATGTGTGTGTGTGTGCATGGTGTGTATGTGCGTGTGTGTGTGTGTGTGTGTGTGTGTGTGTGTGTGAAGTATTCATGAAGACCAGAAGAAGGCACGATCCCCTGGAGCTGCTCTTCATTAACCATCCCACATGGGTTCCAGGGAACCGAGCTCAGGTCCTCTGGCAGAGAATTAAATGCTCTTACCTTCTGAGCCATCTCTGCAGCCTCAACCGCTACATTCTGAACTGTGGGTGATGGTGCACAAACAGAGTTGCACAGCGCGTACAAACAGTGAAAGGTTACTGAATGAACAATGAGCAGAAAATATCAAACATCAAACACACAATGAATACAAGGTGCTGGACGGTGCGGTGTAACTGCAGCTTTGGTTCAGAACACACAACTGTGCACACTTCGCACAGTGTAGACCAGTGGTCCTCAACCTTCCTAATGTTTAATACAGTTCCTCATGTTGCTGTATAAAGTTATCTTTGTTGCAACTTTGTAACTGCACATTTGCTACTGTTGTGAATCGTAATATCTCTGCTTTCTGATGGGCTCAGAGGATCCCTAGGAAACGGTTATTTGACCCCCAAAGGGGTCATGATGCACAGGTTGAGAACTACTGATGTGTACCATCATACTGCGCAATGCCAACGAAAGCGGCCTGAAATACTTGTCTGACATTCAAGACTACCCTATGTCATGAATTATTACTCATATATACATTTTTCTCTGATAGAGACACACTGGTTTAATTTCAGAAAGCAACACATTTTAATACTTTTTTTTTTTAGCTTTGCTTCCTCAGCATGGACTTATTAAACAGTACCTGAATGTTTGGTGGCAAAATTTCTGTTTTGGTCAGTGAGGTAGCTCAGCAGTTAAAGGCACTTGCCATCAAGCCTGACATCCTGAGTTTGATCCTTGGGACCAACATGGTAGAAGCAGAGAACGGAACTGCCGAAACCTGTGCTCTTCTGACTTCCATGTGCACGTCATGGCATGTGGACACATAAACATGCCCACACTAATGAAAGTTGCAGACATGCAGTTTATAAAAGAATCACGCAATGAATTGGATTTAAACTTAGGATAGAATTGCCAACAGTTACTGAAATTGCCCCCAAACATTTTGGGATACATATTTAAGTGAAGTGAATTTCTCAGCATTGACAAACGCAGACCCTGTATGGGTCTGAGCTAGGTCCTCTGCATATATGTTAGGGTTGTGTAGCTTGGTGTTCTTGTGGGACTCTTAGCAGTGGGAGCAGGGGTGTCTCTGACTCTTTGGCCTGTACTCAGGTCTCTATTCCTCCTACTGGGTTACCTCTTCCAGCCTTAATATGAGGATTTGTGCCCAGTCTTACGGTCACTTGTTATGGCCATGTTCAAGTGATATCCCTGAGAAGTTTGCTCTTTTTTGAGGGGAGGGGGAAGTGGATGGGTAGATCTGGGGAGGAGAGAAGGTAGGTGACACTGAGAGGACTGGAGGGATGTGAAACTGTGGTCAGAAGGTAATGAATGAGAGAAGAATAAAAAATCCTTTCTATTTCTCACTACAAAAAGAATGGGGGTTTAATACATTCTTAGGACACTGGCGAGTTTGCCCTTGGATGATTCTGAGGCTCCCCCATATTTCCCCACTTGCCCTCGCAATCTTTCTTTTCCCAGCCTTAGATGAGTGATTTAACCCAGTCATATCACTTCCACCATACAGGCCAACCAACTGCAGGTTAGACCCCTGTAAAACCATGGGGTCACATTAACCTTTCCCCTTTATCAGCTGACTCTCTCAGGCATCTATTGTTAGAACCCAGGCCAGTCTGCAGCTCAGACCACCTGTGGAAGTCTTCCTACTGTGAGGAAATGGCAAGCCCCTCTACCTAAGGCCTGTCTAGAAGTCTGTAAATAGACTCCTCGGGTGTCCCGATTTCAGGAGAATGACAAACCTCAGGTTGCCAGACTCCCTGGGACCTCAGAGTGGCCACACATTCCCTCACCCGTTTAATGGGTAGTCTACCCCTCCTTCCTCACTCCTCCCGCATTGTCAGAGTCACACACTCCTTCCCCGGAATCCTGCCACCCTCTGCTGCCTGGCTGCAGGCTTGTGCTATAAAACCTTCCCTCTTTCTCTGAGACCCAAAAGAAAGGGTCCCCACTCTGCCCAGAGGCCCTGACATCCTGCTGCCCATCAGTATTTCTGATAACTCTTCTATTATCCTTCTTACCCCACAGCCCAGCCCACCTCTGTATCCCCTTGAACCCCACACTCCTGGACTTTCATTTGTTACAGTGATAGAAATGTACTAATACAGGACTGGACAAATGAGTGTCACCAGTGGAGAAGTCCTGCAGGGTTGCGCTTCAGCGGGCCTTACAGTGGGCTGAGGTCACTCAATCTATCTTCCGCCGAGAGTGCAACCTCCATGTGTATGATGCAGATATTGTCATGACTTTATGGTGTCTAGTGTCAGAAAAACAGTGAGCTGGAAATTTTACATATTCTTTCAGACTCTTTGCTTGTCTCCATAGGCCACTGGGAATAAATGGGAATTTTATAGGCAATACAACCGAAGATCAAGGAGATAGTACCGTTGTTTAGACAAATCCAGACCAATACTGGCATTGTCATGTTGGAGTAGGAGTCCTGGCTGCACTAACGAGTTATTTTCATTCACCTGTGCTCAGGCACCTGTCCTCAACAGTCCATCTGAAGAGACAGAAGAGAAAGAAGACTTAGCTCAAGTAACCACATGGGGAAAAGAAGCAAAGAGGCTCAGTAACACCTCCTTGAGTCTATATTTGGAATCCTTATATAAAATTTAGGTTTAAGCATCAGGCAAGAGGTATTCATAACAGAGCTGTCCTGAACAAGATTTGGTCCTGTCCATCATTGTGGTCCTGCCCATCGCTGTGGTCCTGCCCATTACTGTGGGGTCCTGTCCATCATTGTGGTCCTGTCCATCACTGTGGTCCTGCCCATCACTGTGGGGTCCTGTCCATCACTGTGGTCCTGCCCATCACTGTGGTCCTGCCCATCACTGTGGTCCTGCCATCACTGTTGTCTTGCCCATCACTGTGGTCCTGCCCATCACTGTGGTCCTGCCCATCACTGTGGTCCTGCCCATCACTGTGGTCCTGCCCATTACTGTGTTCCTGCCCATCACTGTGGGGTCCTATCCATTACTGTGGTCCTATCCATCACTGTGGTCCTGCCCATCACTGTGGTCCTCCTCATCACTGTGGGGTTCTGTCCATCACTGTGGGGTCCTATCCATCACTGTGGTCCTGCCCATCACTGTAGTCCTGCCCATCACTGTGGTCCTGCCCATTACTGTGGCCCTGCTCATCACTGTGGGGTCCTGTCCATCACTATGGTCCTGCCCATCACTGTGGTCCTGCCCATCACTGTGGTCCTGCCCATCACTGTGGTCCTCCTCATCACTGTGGGGTTCTGTCCATCACTGTGGTCCTGCCCATCACTGTGGTCCTGCCCATCACTGTGGTCCTGCCCATCACTGTGGTCCTCCTCATCACTGTGGGGTTCTGTCCATCATTGTGGTCCTGCCCATCACTGTAGTCCTGCCCATGGGCTTAGGACTACACCACCAGTCCTGGTCAATGAATTGTCAGTAGATGCAATGTGTGTCATTCCCAAGGCAGGCCTTTGATGGCTGATACAAGATCCAGATTCAGGGCTTTGTTTTTCCTCAGGCATAGTGACTGGCATTATTGCAAATGGCAACTGCTCGGTGAACCTGAGTCTCCAAGTGAGCCCTATATGACTGTCCTTTGACCATCCATGGTGGACACATACTATAGGTGAAGACTAGTCAGGTGTGGTTCGGGCTCTTGTTACAGTAGAACTGTGACAATCTCAGCGGTAGTGAAGATATTTATTCTAATGAAAGACCCTTATATCTCTCTGTTGGTTGCCAGAGTATTAATATACTAATCCCAGGAAGGAGATTTTTCCCCAAGAGTCTCAGGCTTAGAGAAGAAGAAAAACTGAAAGCTGGTGCCAGTCGGAGGAGGACTTGTCTCCAAAGAAGAGATTTCACACAGTTTTGGCATCTGCAGGAAAGACAAGAACAGTGATGGGAAAGACCATAGTGATGGACAGGACCCCACAGTGATGAGCAGGACCACAGTAATGGGCAGGACCACAGTGATGGGCAGGACCACAGTGATGGGCAGGACCACAATGATGGACAGAACCCCACAGTGATGAGGAGGACCACAGTGATGGGCAGGACCACAGTGATGGGCAGGACCACAGTGATGGGCAGGACCATAGTGATGAACAGGACCCCACAGTGATGAGCAGGGCCACAGTAATGGGCAGGACCACAGTGATGGGCAGGACTACAGTGATGGGCAGGACCACAGTGATGGATAGGACCCCACAGTGATGGACAGAACCCCACAGTGATGAGGAGGACCACAGTGATGGGCAGGACCACAGTGATGGATAGGACCACAGTAATGGATAGGACCCCACAGTGATGGGCAGGAACACAGTAATGGGCAGGACCACAGTGATGGGCAGGACCACAGTGATGGGCAGGACCACAGTGATGGGCAGGACCACAGTGATGGGCAAGACAACAGTGATGGCAGGACCACAGTGATGGGCAGGACCACAGTGATGGGCAGGACCACAGTGATGGACAGGACCCCACAGTGATGGGCAGGACCACAGTGATGGACAGGACCACAATGATGGACAGGACCCCACAGTAATGGGCAGGACCACAGCGATGGGCAGGACCACAATGATGGACAGGACCAAATCTTGTTCAGGACAGCTCTGTTATGAATACCTCTTGCCTGATGCTTAAACCTAAATTTTATATAAGGATTCCAAATATAGACTCAAGGAGGTGTTACTGAGCCTCTTTGCTTCTTTTCCCCATGTGGTTACTTGAGCTAAGTCTTCTTTCTCTTCTGTCTCTTCAGATGGACTGTTGAGGACAGGTGCCTGAGCACAGGTGAATGAAAATAACTCGTTAGTGCAGCCAGGACTCCTACTCCAACATGACAATGCCAGTATTGGTCTGGATTTGTCTAAACAACGGTACTATCTCCTTGATCTTCGGTTGTATTGCCTATAAAATTCCCATTTATTCCCAGTGGCCTATGGAGACAAGCAAAGAGTCTGAAAGAATATGTAAAATTTCCAGCTCACTGTTTTTCTGACACTAGACACCATAAAGTCATGACAATATCTGCATCATACACATGGAGGTTGCACTCTCGGCGGAAGATAGATTGAGTGACCTCAGCCCACTGTAAGGCCCGCTGAAGCGCAACCCTGCAGGACTTCTCCACTGGTGACACTCATTTGTCCAGTCCTGTATTAGTACATTTCTATCACTGTAACAAATGAAAGTCCAGGAGTGTGGGGTTCAAGGGGATACAGAGGTGGGCTGGGCTGTGGGGTAAGAAGGATAATAGAAGAGTTATCAGAAATACTGATGGGCAGCAGGATGTCAGGGCCTCTGGGCAGAGTGGGGACCCTTTCTTTTGGGTCTCAGAGAAAGAGGGAAGGTTTTATAGCACAAGCCTGCAGCCAGGCAGCAGAGGGTGGCAGGATTCCGGGGAAGGAGTGTGTGACTCTGACAATGCGGGAGGAGTGAGGAAGGAGGGGTAGACTACCCATTAAACGGGTGAGGGAATGTGTGGCCACTCTGAGGTCCCAGGGAGTCTGGCAACCTGAGGTTTGTCATTCTCCTGAAATCGGGACACCCGAGGAGTCTATTTACAGACTTCTAGACAGGCCTTAGGTAGAGGGGCTTGCCATTTCCTCACAGTAGGAAGACTTCCACAGGTGGTCTGAGCTGCAGACTGGCCTGGGTTCTAACAATAGATGCCTGAGAGAGTCAGCTGATAAAGGGGAAAGGTTAATGTGACCCCATGGTTTTACAGGGGTCTAACCTGCAGTTGGTTGGCCTGTATGGTGGAAGTGATATGACTGGGTTAAATCACTCATCTAAGGCTGGGAAAAGAAAGATTGCGAGGGCAAGTGGGGAAATATGGGGGAGCCTCAGAATCATCCAAGGGCAAACTCGCCAGTGTCCTAAGAATGTATTAAACCCCCATTCTTTTTGTAGTGAGAAATAGAAAGGATTTTTTATTCTTCTCTCATTCATTACCTTCTGACCACAGTTTCACATCCCTCCAGTCCTCTCAGTGTCACCTACCTTCTCTCCTCCCCAGATCTACCCATCCACTTCCCCCTCCCCTCAAAAAAGAGCAAACTTCTCAGGGATATCACTTGAACATGGCCATAACAAGTGACCGTAAGACTGGGCACAAATCCTCATATTAAGGCTGGAAGAGGTAACCCAGTAGGAGGAATAGAGACCTGAGTACAGGCCAAAGAGTCAGAGACACCCCTGCTCCCACTGCTAAGAGTCCCACAAGAACACCAAGCTACACAACCCTAACATATATGCAGAGGACCTAGCTCAGACCCATACAGGGTCTGCGTTTGTCAATGCTGAGAAATTCACTTCACTTAAATATGTATCCCAAAATGTTTGGGGGCAATTTCAGTAACTGTTGGCAATTCTATCCTAAGTTTAAATCCAATTCATTGCGTGATTCTTTTATAAACTGCATGTCTGCAACTTTCATTAGTGTGGGCATGTTTATGTGTCCACATGCCATGACGTGCACATGGAAGTCAGAAGAGCACAGGTTTCGGCAGTTCCGTTCTCTGCTTCTACCATGTTGGTCCCAAGGATCAAACTCAGGATGTCAGGCTTGATGGCAAGTGCCTTTAACTGCTGAGCTACCTCACTGACCAAAACAGAAATTTTGCCACCAAACATTCAGGTACTGTTTAATAAGTCCATGCTGAGGAAGCAAAGCTAAAAAAAAAAAGTATTAAAATGTGTTGCTTTCTGAAATTAAACCAGTGTGTCTCTATCAGAGAAAAATGTATATATGAGTAATAATTCATGACATAGGGTAGTCTTGAATGTCAGACAAGTATTTCAGGCCGCTTTCGTTGGCATTGCGCAGTATGATGGTACACATCAGTAGTTCTCAACCTGTGCATCATGACCCCTTTGGGGGTCAAATAACCGTTTCCTAGGGATCCTCTGAGCCCATCAGAAAGCAGAGATATTACGATTCACAACAGTAGCAAATGTGCAGTTACAAAGTTGCAACAAAGATAACTTTATACAGCAACATGAGGAACTGTATTAAACATTAGGAAGGTTGAGGACCACTGGTCTACACTGTGCGAAGTGTGCACAGTTGTGTGTTCTGAACCAAAGCTGCAGTTACACCGCACCGTCCAGCACCTTGTATTCATTGTGTGTTTGATGTTTGATATTTTCTGCTCATTGTTCATTCAGTAACCTTTCACTGTTTGTACGCGCTGTGCAACTCTGTTTGTGCACCATCACCCACAGTTCAGAATGTAGCGGTTGAGGCTGCAGAGATGGCTCAGAAGGTAAGAGCATTTAATTCTCTGCCAGAGGACCTGAGCTCGGTTCCCTGGAACCCATGTGGGATGGTTAATGAAGAGCAGCTCCAGGGGATCGTGCCTTCTTCTGGTCTTCATGAATACTTCACACACACACACACACACACACACACACACACACGCACATACACACCATGCACACACACACACATAACATGCACATGCACACACATACGTACACACACACACACGCACACACACCATGCACATGCACACACACACATAAAGATAAAGTTAGAAACTGTGTAGAAGAGGTCAAAGAGAGTAAAGATGGAGAGAGTGAAATTCTATGTCATGCTGTGACAATATGCCTGTCTTTATCCGGTGTCAGCTCAGTGAGACTGATACCAGTAGGAGAGAAACAGGGAGGAGTCCCAATGGCCTCTCCACTTTTTCACCCTGGTTTAAGTTTCAAGAATAACTTAATGGAACAGAATTTCCAGAAATAGATTTCTTTCATAACCAAATAACAACCAGGTATTTTTTTAATATCATGTTTTAAAAGCCAAGCTCCATTTCCCCTTTGATGAGGGATTCTGAGCACTTTCCCTGGTGGGAACTGAGGCAGTGCCTCTTGTTTAGTGGATGCCAGTCTGTGATTGTCCAATTATTCACTACATTCTGTCTTTGATGGTCCAGATGTTCTCAATTTCTTGTAATAAGCTCTTTCATCTGCAAAGTCGTTCCACTCAGAAATGCAAAACTCCTCTACGGCTCAGCTCCCGGGTATTTTTCCCCCTTGATGAGCTGGTATAATTGGCCTTCAATTTACTTATTGTTTTTCAATAGAAAGCCCAAGTTTAATTTCATTTCTGTAAACCTGGAGATAGGAACTGATCATTCTGCCATTTAAGTCATGTTCATCATAAGGCATGCTGGCTCTGCCCTGACACCTCCCACCTATACCCCGTTGGACAGCACTGAACCCTTGCTTTTCTGCTTAAAAATAATTTGGGATGGCTGGGGAGATGGCTCAGCCAGTTAAGTACTTGTGGGCAAGCACAAGGACCAGAGTTCAAATCCTCAGAAACTCAAATAAAGGTCAGGTGGGCGTTTAATACCAGTCCCAGATGGTAAAGACAGAGGATCCCCAGTGCAATCTGGTTAGGGAGACAAACCATACCAGTGAGCTCTGGGTTTGACTGAGGGTCCCTGACTCAATGAAGAACATTGGAGAGGGATCAAACATGATTCCTGCCATCGATCTCTGGGCTCCACATAAACATGTATGACTTTTTTGCCTCTTGCAAAAGTGTCATCAGTACATACTAGCTAGGTGATGTTTCATCATCATGAATCCCCGGTCTCACCTTCTTAACATTTCTGCAGTCTCATAAACTGTGTAAAACATGCGGGAAATGAAGATAGGATCATTAACATCTGCTGGTAGAGCCTGGGCACATTCATAATAAACACAACACATTTCCACGTTTCTTGAAACAACTGATGAAATTCAATGAATGATTATTCAAAAGCATCCATTAAGCCAGGCACGGTTACACCAACTTATAATCTGAATATTTCAGAACCTGAAGATCCCAACCTCAAGATGTGCCTAGGCCACAGAGTGAGTTGAAGTCCTACCTGGCCAACCCATGACCCTCCCTCAGGTTAAAGGGTGGCAGTGGTGGCAACTGAAAATATATTTCAGTGGTAAAGCACTTGCTCAAACCTAGGTTCAATCATCAGGTTTCATATCAGTGTGTGTGTGTGTGTGTGTGTGTGTGTGTGTGTGTGTGTGTGTAAACTCAACAATTATGAAAAGTTGGGTGTATAGTTCAGTTATTAAAGTGCTTACCTACAATTCAGGAGGCCCCAGATTCAATGAATAAAACTGTCAAATAATCCAGCTATTTAGGGAGTCCCAGGAGGAGGATAAGAAAGAAAACTCAAATGAATATATACTAATAAATTAAGGACTCAGCTATGGGTACGTACTGTCTTAGTTTGTGTTTCTATTGCTGTGAAGAGACAATATGACCATGACATCTCTTATTAAAAAAACAAAACAAAATGTTTAATTGAGGGAACTCACGTAAAGTTTCAGAAGTTCAATCCATAATGATCATGGCGGGGAGCATGGAGCCATGCAGGCAGACGTGGTGCTGGAGCTGAGAGTCCTACGTCTTGACTCAGAGGCGACAGGAAGTCAACCGACTGTCACACTGAGCAAGGCTTGAGAAAAGAGATCACCAAGCCTGCCTTCATAGTGTCACACTTTCTCCAACAAGACCACACCTCCTAATAGTGCCACTCTCTTTGGGGACCATTTTCTCTCCAGCCACCACAAGTACTTAAAGATCAACTTTTTCTTTGATGTTACACTTCTTCATATGTTTGTAACATTAATAAAAGTTCCTTTGGAGGTGGAGAGGTGGCTTAGTGGTAAACAGTTCAGTTTCAAGCACAGATGTTGGGCATTGTATAACCACCTGTAAGTCCAGCTCCAGAGGCTTGGCTCCCTTTCTTGATTTCTGTGGGTACTACACACACCCACATAAACCACACACACACACAAACCATACACACCCACACACATCACACTGACACACTATATTCACACACCACACACACACTTTAAAAACAAATCTTTAAAGAGTATAAAAATAAATACAAGTTTTCTTCTCCTTGTAGATGATTTTGTTTCCAGGGCTCTACGGAGACTGGTTCCATCAGGTTGACTGCTTCCCATGCGCATTCTAGCCTGTGCAGAGAGAGGAGATGGATGTCCCACAGGATGTTACACCATTGACTCGTCAATCAGTCTGGGTTCAAATACGTGCTCACTTGCTCATCCTAAGACCACAATCAAATCATGTATTTGAATGTGAGGTGCCCCCCTCCATGCCTCTGTTTGAACACTTGGTCCATGGCTGGTGCCCTTGTTTTGGGAGGCTGTGGAACTTTTGGGATATAGGCTACTAGGGGCGGTCTTAAGAACTGTGATCCCTGTCCAGCTATAAGCTCCTGCCACGATGGACTGAGCTGTTCCCGCTGCCGTGCATTATGCCTTCTGCTCCATAATGGACTCTATCCTCTGCCAGGTGTGCTCAGTGTTTTACTATTAGGAACTGACATTATGATTTAAAAAGTTCATGCTCGAGAGACTGCACAATAGAATTACAAAACATAACCTCATAATGTTTTAAGTAACTTTATTATTATTTTATATTCTATTTTTTAAATTTGTCACATATATGCATGCATAAATATATGAGCATGTTTGTGTAAGTGTGTGTGTGTGTGTGTGTGTGTGTGTGTGTGTGTGTAGCCCAGAGGATAGCCTTGGGAATTATCCCTCAAACACTATCCATCTCACTTTTTTGAAATCTGATCTCTCACTGGGGTCTGGAGCTCCCTGATTAAGGCAAGTTGGCTGGCCAGTGAGCCCCAGGGATCCTCCTGTCTCTGTCTTCCCAGCTCAAGCTACCACACCAGGCTATTTACAGTTTTTACACTTGTTTATTTGTTTCTCTTATGTGTGTTTGCGTGTACACATATTATGGCATATGTATGGAAGTCAGAAGACAGCATGAAGAAGCCGGTTCTCTTTTTCTATCACTTAGGTTCTGGGATCCCAGATCAGGTCCTCAAGCTTGGTGGCAAGCGCCCTTCTCCACTGAGTCGCCTCACTTGCCCTCATTCAGCTTTCGAAGACTAAGATCATGTGTTCGTGCTGGGCTGCGTTCACAGCTATTCTGATCCACACCTGGCTGCGTGTGGCCCATGGAGTACGGGTTGGAAACACCCACAGCCATGAGTCAAAATAAATCTCTTGTCCTTTAAGCTGTTTGTGTCAATAAAGAAGCACGCAACTGAGGTATCCCCCATGTGCCCATTTCCCGATTGACGAGACAGTATGAGCAAAGGTATCACGTGGTGCGATTGGTGCAGGGTACCGGAAACAGTGCCCAGCTCCCGTTCACGGGCTCGCGAAGTTGCTCTATAAGCTTTGCTACCCAAATTCTCCAGGGGATTTGCATTTCAAAATATCCCCTCCCCTACCAAGGCCTCATCTCGGGATGTCCCCTTCAAAGGCAGAATTGACACTTCTCACGGGCACCTCGCTGATGTATTCATTTCCTTCTCTTCTGTGGCTCACTCAGAATCTCATCATATCCACTCAGTGGAAAATGATTCTGCTGGGTCCTACACGGATTCAAACAGAGAAAGTAGAAATAACCATAAATTACTTCTACTAGAGAAATGTCAGGTGGGTCTGCATGGGCCATTCTTCCAAGGACGTTTTGGGTAATTCTGTAGATGAAAGAGGGTTGTGAAGGTTTTGTAAGCTTTTCTCTCCCCCCCCCCCCACTTTCCTCTTCTTCTAAATGACAGGAGCCCTCAACAGACCTTTCTCAAAGAATAATTTTCCAAAGCTACCAATTTGGATCTCAAAAGCCCAGACTCAAAGGGACCCTCAGTTTGCCATCTAAAATAAATACCCAAATAGGCATCAGCCAGGTACATACAGAGCAGATGGGAAATAGATAGGTGCATTACTGATGGCTCTGTGAATTTAAGCGGCCTTTGTCTGAGGACAATAGCGATATGAACAAATATTCAGGTTTTCACTCACAGGCCAGCCAGAGGCTCAAGCAAGAAATCGAATTAAATTGGATTGAATCAGCAATGCCAGCACCATTAGTACATAATGTGTGTACCACCAGGCATCCTGACCCACCTCTTAGCAATGTGGCTGGAAGGACTAGGGCGATAGCTTGGTCAGTAAAGTGCCTTCCTTGCCAGCAAGAGGACCTGAGTTCAGATCCCCAGTACCCACCCATGTTAAATAGTCAGGAGTGGTAACGTGTAGACGGAGGCTGCTTGATGCAGAAGGACTTCCCAACCAGTAAAGCACAGTTATAATCCCAGCCCAACGGAGGCAGAGACAGGAGGATTCCTGGGGCTCTCTGACGAGCTAGTCTCACAAAATCAATGAGCTATAGGTTCAGTGAGAGACCCAGTCTCAAAACCAAAGATGGACAGTGATGGAGAGACATTGAATATTGACCTCTGGCTTCCATGTATGTGTCTGAACTACCCCCGCCTCCCACACACCTAAGACTTGCAAAAGTGAAAAACGAACAAACAAAAGAGAGCTGTAACTGTGTTATAGCTGGCACCTAGTGCCTCCAGGTATTTTTCTGGTTGAGTTTGAGGTTGCAATGCTTCTAATTAAACAGGGTTGACTCACAACTGTAAAATGCTCCCCACCCCATACCTTCTAAAGAATTACAATAATCAAGACCCTCCATGTTACCAAACAGGACATGTGCTCCCTTTATCAATTGATTGTGACTAAATTTAGGCTCTGTCTTCTTGATGACCTGCTAATAATCTTCCGTAACCATTAACTGTGTTGTCAATCAATTTAAATAAATCACTTGTAAGTAAGTTTTGACTTTGCCCATAATTGCTAAGGCTTCACATTATTCTAATGGAAAATGGAAAATCTGATATGCACCTGCACAGTCTCCTTTTGCTCAGAGCTGCTCCTCCTCAGAAGCCCTATTTCAGTTGAAGGGACCAGCCTACACCTAATCCATCATCTTTGACATCTCCTTCTCCTCTCTCACTTCCCTATCCAATCAACAACGAATCCAGATAATTCCATTAACCACCGAGTTTTCATACCCCACTTCCCCTGTCCTTCACACTACCCTTTACTCTGTTCAGGGGTGAACTGTGAACTGTCATTGGTGGGTAGCCCCCAACAGGCAAGCATTCTTGGGGTTTCTAGTACAAGACTATGAAACCTGGCAAAGACAGGCTTTAGTCCCTAAATGCCACACGGGTAAGAGAAATTAATCCGATCTGAGTTAGAAATGTTTCTCTGAATGATTTAATTGAAGGGAGCTTGGCAAAAAATGGAAGGGACCATCCAGGACAGAAAGTCACAGGCAATGTTAAAGGAGGGAGCATGAAGGGCTAACATTCCCCCTGATTTCTGTATAGTGGTGAGTGCCTGTAATGCCAGGAGTGAGAGAAGAGGGTTGTGAGTTTGGGGCTAGCTTGGGCTATACAGTGAGATCATGTCTCTACCAATAGAGTCATGGCATCAGATGTTTGATTTGGGGCTTAAGTAAGAGTAAACTGAGCTGACTGTATAGTGCAGTGGTAGAAGTCTGGTCTAGAATCTGCCAGTATGGGGCTGAGATTATGACTCAATGGTAGAGCCCCTGCCTAGAATCCCCCAATCAGGGGCTATGAGTATAGCTCAGTGGGGAGCATGAAGGGCTAACATTCACCAATGAATGGGTAAGGGCAAGGATTAGTGGAAGAGTGCTGGACTAGCTTCCTCCAGTGAGGGACTGGGAGCATGACTGACTGGTAGGGTGCTTACCTTGATCCACAGTGATGGGCCAGGGCATGGCTCAGTGTCAGAGACCTTGATAGCTTGCAGAAGACCTTGACTTTTATCTCCAGCACCGCAAAAGAACAGGAACAAATATGAAACGTACACGTGGAATCAATGGTTCTAACAGCTATTAAATGAAAGAGATCGAGGTCAGGCAGGCTCAGATTTAATAGTTTCTTACTAAAGAACAAACCACATAAAATTATGAACTTGATGCCATTGTTTCCTAGGAGCAAATTGATTGACAAATATCTGAATGAACTTTCTGCTTTCATTTTAAGTTGATTCAAGTGCTGGGCTCTAGTCCGGACAATTATTGATTATGTGTAACTGGAATTGTATTTAAGTCCCTCATCTCACTCTTATTCTAAGAAGTGCATTCAACTAACACCCTTAAGAGCTGATGACTATAATCAGCCCATCATAATAATAACAATTACAGTAATGATAACAATACCCTTGAATCCCACTTCACAGTTGATACAATTGCCTGCCTTCCAAGATACTTTCACATGCACACTCTCATGCACAAAATGATGTTTTTCTATGAAGGCATAGATTAGGCTCTAAAGCAAAGAACTATAAACAAAGCAGAAGACTGCTCATGAGCCAGCACACCATGGTCTGGAGAGCAAGCCTTCTATGTGCTCCTCGGAATCTTTGGACTCAATCTCTGTGTCTGAAGATACCAGCCTGACTTCCGAGGCCTACCCTCTCCCTCTCTGTGGGTTGTCTGGCCTTGAATTGCTCTAGACCTACTCAGTCTGTCGAGTAGAGAAACTGGAAGTGCCCGGGAATTAGCATCCATCTAGACATTCATATCCTTAACTAACGATTGGTAGATTTGGAAACTGAAGATGGAGTCTAAAGAAGGGAGTGAGAGAGGGAGGGGGGGAAAGGAACCTTAGGTGTGTTCAGTGGGTTAGGGGTGTACGCTAGCATTTTGATACCTGGGATTCCTAGCTTCTTTGCTCCCTGTTATTCTCCTAGAATCTGTATATCTAGAAAATTTGCTTTACTAACATGTGTGTGTGTGTGTGTGTGTGTGTGTGAGAGAGAGAGAGAGAGAGAGAGAGAGAGAGAGAGAGATCACCAATCTTGTAGCTCTTGATTAGCATGTATTAGTGGCTTTTCTCATCATCGGTACAATACATTTTACAAAAGAGTGGTTTGATTTGGCTCACAGTTTCAGAGTGCATTCCATCATGGCAGGGAAGGCTTGAGGGCACTAAGGGTGAGGCAGCTGGTCGCATGGCATCCACAGTCAGGAAGCAGACAGGGGTAAATGCTGGTATTCAATTTGCCCTCTCCTTTGTATTCACCCCAGCCCATGAGATGGTGTCGTCCACAATCAGAGTGGGTCTTCCCACTTCTATTAATCCAATCTAGAAACTCTATTGCAGACACATCTAGAAGTCTGTTTCCATGGTGATTCTTGTTGGGTTTGTGCCACAGGCTAATCAGATCACATTTTCTTGCAGTGTTATAGACATTAGCAGGCACCCCACTATGAATGTGTCTGTGAGTCTGTAACAAGCTCCTTGGGCACCTGGACTTCAGGAAAGCAATGACAAATCCCAGAGACAAAGTGGCCTGGTCCTTATTAGTTGATTCTGGCATTTCTGCTGTTTGCCACAGGGAGAGAAAAACAGTCCATTGGAGTTTGTAGATACGCAGATTTTTCAAGACTAACTGGGGATGAGGAAGGTAGACATCCCAAAATGTACACCTCCAATTCGGTGAATACATTCAGTTTCCTTTTCTCCATCCCTCACCCCATTCTTCTTTAGATTATTCCTTCCTGACTTCCTCATTGCACAAATTCTCCCATCTACTCCGGAATGCCTTCAGACAACCTCTTGGCTCCTCAGGGTGGTCTGAGATCCCCTTCTGTTTTCACTGGACCCTACTACACTCTCTCTAGCTTAAAACAGATCTTGTGGTGTGAAGGAATGATTTCTGTCTTCTGTTGTCATCTGTGACCTTTCAACTCTAGGCTGAAAGTCAAGATTCACAGCCCCAGCAGAGACTGAAGCACCGTGTGTTTCCTAGCACACCCGCACAGAACTGAGCCTCAGTGGCCAAAGCTGTAACTGTGGTCCAAGGACGTCCCACTTTTTCACATACCTTCTCTCCATGACTCTTCCACATCCCTAAATCAATTCTGAGTCATTAACCCTCTTAGAAACTTAAGTCCTATTAAGTCAGTGATGAAAGAAGCCATGACACTCTGGATCCACCATCAACTGCACTGCCTGAGTTCATACCTGGAAAGAGTCCTTTCTTAAGGATCCCTTGGTGGGCCATAATGAAGTAGATGCCATTGTTATTAGACCCCAGTTGTTACAGTTGGAGTACTGAGCCCACAGTGATTAAGTATAAAGTCATTAACCTTATTAGCATATTGGTTAGGGGCAGAATCTGTGCCCTGGCAGCCTGAATAAGCCAGGCTTGACCATGGGTACCCAAGGTACCAACTAAAGGGACAAATAACAGTAAGGAGATGTACTAGGTGGTCAAGTTGGGAAGATGAGCTGATTGCTAACCCATCACTGTCTCATTGAGTCTTCCTTGCAAAGTGGCCTGAGAAATGCAGCCCAGGTGCGTGGCAGGGGGAGGGGAGTTTCCAGGGTTTCATTTTTGTTCTGGCTTCCTTTATGTTGCTCCTGATGCCTCTCCCCATATTCCTGTTCTCCTGTCAGGCGGACATAGTTTCTCCACTTCACTCATCACGGTCCACTCCCAGAGGCCAACCTTCTGTAGGTTTAACCCCCTCACCAGAAAAGATATCGATAAGACGTCATCTAACAATCAGAAAAGCAATGCCATAGAACAGGAAATAGCCATCTGAGCCCGTCCTCAGAGAGCTCAGCTTTTGTCATGTTGTATCAGGAAAATTAATACTCCACAGCCAGTTCTTACAGGATCTGTCTCCGAAGACAGAGTGGAAATAGACAGATCAAGACACGGCATGCTTTGTGGGAAGATAAATGACTGCTTCCGCGATGCTCTTAAGAACAAAGAGCCGGCGCTTCCTCTATCTCTAGATCTCTGAGTCACAGAACGGTGTCAGAGAAACATGCGCACTTCAGAGTAAAACCTGCTGTCCCCACCCACTCCTTTCCATTTTCAAACATGAGCAAGTTGATCTGTGCTGGCGGAGACGGCATTTCGTTATACAATGGGACAAACAGTTGAGACTACTTTAAGAGGTTATATAGCGTGAACACATAAGAAACTTCCAGAAGAGCTGTATCAGATTAATGGTGGCCTCAACACTGGTTACTAATGTGTTTACCCAGGTTCAGTCAACCACATAGGCTATGGGGAGGAATGTAAACATCCGGCTGCAAATCTTTAGGTCTATCGACTGATTTTCTAGACAGCCACATTCTGAGAGCCTCTCTTGACGCTGTGTAGATTCCCTTGGACTTGAGACCAGTTTCTGCTATAGTTAGATGACTGGATAGCAAGATTTCAGAGTAGAGTCGGAACAGCTCTGAGTTCTTTCCATCTGCAGAGTTAGGATCCGAGTCTTGGTCCTGACAGCCCCCTAACAGGCCAGATTCGTTCTCAAGAGTCCACTTAAAGACACAATAGAGAAAAGCCGAAAGGGAGATTGATTTAGTATGGACAAACTGGGAAGAACAGAGTGGTCCAGTAGATGCCCCTTCCTGCTAGTCCTTATGTGAGGTTTAGGTTTAACTCAGGGTGGGGAGTTGTGTGCATGGGCAAGCATTCTTGATCAGAGTGTGGTTGTGCCCATCACCGGACCATCATTTGTTTTGGCTCCAGCCTCTCCAGCAAGGTGGTCTGACAAGTATCAAGACTGCAAAATCTCTTCCAGGGAGACAAGTTCCTCCAATGGTTGCACCAGGCTTCAGCCTTTTATTTCTCCTAGTATGAGATACCTGGTGAAATTCTAATTCCTTTGGGTACATTATCTCAAAAGTCTGATATAGGTATAGGTATAAAGTGGTTTTGTTCCTTCTAGGTAAGTTACACATTTAGCCACAGGGGTCAATGATCTTAGAATAGAATTTCACTAGGTCTAGTAGGACAATGTCCTTGTGCCCATGTATGACCTAGGATGGACAGCATAAGAAGTGTGTCCTTTGAATGTCCATGGTTTGGGTACAAGCATGCACTCTGTTCTAGTTCCTTTTCCAGTGTTACAATAGAACACAGATTCCCCCACACCCCAAACAATCTCAGAAGGAAAGGGCTTATTTGGCTTATAAGTCCTTGTCATAGCCCATCGTTGAGGGAAGTCAGGACATGAGCTCCAACAGGAATTTCAAGCAAGCAGCAACCATAGAGGACTATGCCTGACTGAATTCCTCACTGGCTTGTTCTTAGCTTGCTTTCTTATACATGTCAGGATCCCCTGACAGGGAATGGTGTTGCCCAAAGTGGTCTGGATCCTCCTACATCAATTATATCAAGACAACCTCCCACAGACATGTCTAGAGGCAAATCTGATCTAAACAGTCTCGGCTTTCCTCTTAGGTGACCATGTGCTATGTTGTGTTGATAATTAAAGGTATCTAGGATGTATGCCAAAGTCAAATTCGACTGCACTGCACATGTCAAATTCTACAGTCCTAAGCCTTCTTCTATACTTGATCCGCCAAGGCTTGCTTCTCTCCTGCTCTTGTCACCACTGACCTCCATGTTGCTAGCTCCAGTGCTCTATTTGAGTCCCGTGTCACTTGTCATCAGTCAGCCACATTACCAGTCACTCACACTGGTTAATTTCCTTTGTGTTACTTCCAAGATAGCAGGTTCTAGTTCTCCTCATATTCTGCCCTCTCAGGTCCTTTGGTTAGAGTCTTTCCTCTCAAATGAGTAAGATCAGAGAGGCTCAAGTATGAGTCTTGAGTATCAAGACTACATCGTTGCTACAGTTAGTCTCAGCCACTGAGTGTGTGTGTGTGTGTGTGTGTGTGTGTGTGTGTGTGTGTGTGTGATGGAGTCTCTCTTTTTCTGCACCTGGAATGCACTGCTTTGGCTATACTGACTGGCCTGCAGCCCCCGGGGATCCTCTTCTTTCTGCCTCTTTAGTGAAGGGATTGTAGCATGCTCCCCACCAGACTCTTATCTAGGTTCTGGGAACTGAACTGGGGTCCTCATACTTGGGTATCAAGCACTTTACATCTATCCATCTGCTTAGTTTCCAATTTTAAATATCATCAGTAAGTCAAATTCATAACTCTTACCCAAACCCAAGCCTTACCCTAATCAGAACCTGAACTAACTCTATTCATAACTTTATCCCTAACCGTAGACAGAACCTTAAGCCTAATCATGCATCTACAGTTTGGGTTTTTCTTACAGTTAGGGTCACTTAGCTTCCCTCTGTCACACATCCATGATTGACTTTGTATTGCCTCCCCCACCCCTCTGCCTACAGCCTCTTTCTTTTGGTTGATTTTGTTTATGCTGGCCAAACATCTTGAAGACATTCATGGTTTGTCTCTTTTTCTCTTACTCCACAGTCAAACCTACCTTCCAACCATGGAGAATGTCCCCCTATATTACATCTGTAGTCTGGCATTCTCTCACATCAAGCCCATTCCACTACAACCATGGTGGTCAATATCAGTGGCTAATTTGACAGGATCAGGAATCACAGGATTCTAGGATAGGACTCAGTCCCGTGGACATGCCTATGAAGAAGTTTCTAGAGTGGATTCATTGTGATGGAAAGGCCAACCACCATTCCAGTGGCTGGGGTCACAGACTGAATAAAATGAGAGAGGGCAAGCTGAGCAGCAGCGTTCATCTCTCTGCTTCCTGATTGTGGATACCATGTGGCCGCTGCTTCACATTCTTGTTGCTATGCCCACCCCACCATGATGGACTCTATCCCCTGCCGCTATGAGCCCACATAAACCTTTCTTATGTTCCTTTTATTGTGTATTTTATCACGGCAGAGAGAAGAGTCACTAGCAACATCTTAATATTGTCGCTTCCCCTGCTTCTAAACTTGTCCTTGTTTCTTTAAGTTCAAAATGGTGTCAGGAGGATTTTCTTGAATGCATGGCATATTATCTTTACACTGTAGGTCAAATTCTCCAGTGATTCCCAATTAACAAGAACAGCAACCAATGTTATTTTTTTAATCTCCCTTAATTGTAGGGTTCTAGCAATACTTTTCTGACACCTTTCTCTTGACAGTAACCTTAATAAACTTATTGTTCACCAAGTTGGACTTCAGTGTAATCATTACTTACGTGGGTTCCCTCTCTCTGATGAGTAGACTTGTGTCTATAGTGTCTCCCAGAACATAGCAGTTCACCTGAGGGAGTTCCAGGAAATAAATCTATTTTTCCTGTAGCAATTCGAATGAGTTCTATGTCCTCTTGCTAGAATATTTATGTTTCCTTCCTGTCTCTGAGTCAATAAACCCTGGTTATGATCCAGAAAGGTCAGGGTCAATCTGGGTCTGAGGCTCTCTCCCATGTTGAAGGATCTTTCAGATATTTAAGTTCTATTCAACCTTAGTAGTTTATTGCTTATGAAAACAACAACTCTGAGATGGCTCAGCTTATGCTTGTGTCCCACAAGCACATGGATCTGAGTTTGATCTCTAGAACCCACATCAAAACAAAACAAAGCAAAAAGCAAAAACGAGTGTGGCGGTGTACACTTGTAATTCTAGCTATGGTGACTCTGAGATACGCACACTTAAACATGGACCTGTACTTGTATATACATATATGTACACAACACACACATACACACACATTCTCATGCACTCTAGCGTACAGTGAAATGAGATAAATATCCCTGAGACCAAGAGAACACCATTATTTTTACTAGATATTTTGGGAATTTAATTATAACCAGCTTATCCGATGATATATTTGTATTTTCCCTTAATTGGGAAATTTTGCCTCTCTACGATAAATTTGTAAGCAGCCTGAGAGCATGCATAATAACAATAGCAGATATTTATGGAGATTTCGTAGGTGCTGTGCGCTGCTTTAATCTCTTCCATGTGTTAATCTCGTTAATCATCACAACAACCTCAGTAGCAATTGCCCTCACTTCCTGATGAAGGTATCTGGAAACAGTGTGGCTGGATAGTAAATGAGGGGCGGGTATCCAAATTAATTCATCAAAGAGGTCAGTTAGCGGAAAGACTGGGAATCCCTCCCAACTAAAGCTAGTTGAAACAAAACAGAGAATATTCTAGAAGAGGTTGTGCAGTCCCTTGGAGAAGGCAAAGCTATGTAAATAACCCTTTTATTATTCATAACTCTGAACTGGTGTGGGATTGTTTTGTGACTTACATCATCAAATGACTTCTTAAAGGATCAGAATTCATGAGGCGAGGGGCCTGAAAGAATCTCTCTACTCAGCTTACTAGGCCACTTCTACCCTTAAGAATACTGTCTCTCTCACTTTACTTTCTGTGATGTGCAAGTATGTATGTATGTGTGTGTTCATGTGTGTAAACAATTGCTGGGAGACCCTGACAGGCAGAGATGCCCAAAGACTGCCAATTCCCTTGAGCTGTCAATGAACTACTTAGGGACCTTCAGGGATGCAGCTTTTTTGTGTTACCATCCATCTTAGGGTGGGCTTCTCACCGATGTGATCTCCAGTGAGTTGTCCATGCGCTATAAGTAACTCCTGACTCACACTCCTAAAAGTAATCTCAAAAATCCCATTGGTTCATCAAGGTGGACTTTCCTAGAATTGTTCCTTTGGTCCATTGTTAGTGCCCTGTCTAGGTTGAGTAGAGGCTTCCCCAGAAATGTCACATAATAGTTATCATTTGGTGCTCCTTGCATCACAGCCCCAGGGGACCCATTTCTCTGCCTTCTCATGTATCAGATGCTTTTAATGTCCTTTCTGTGGCATCCAGCATAGCTGCAGGGTGGCTGCTCTAACAATGTACATGCTTCCTCCTAATTAGAGCATCATCATTATTTCAGAATACTTGAGATGAAAACATTCTGTTGAATTCAAAACATATTTGCATAATCATAAGAAACTTCAACATTATATTTGTCATGGCAAAGAAAGAGGAGCTGTTAGCACCTTTAAATACACTTCAACTGCAGTAGATTTGCAAATGGTTGCAAAACATGGTTTTAAAAATTTTATCACCTACCAGCATGGAAGAAAATTTTTTGCTGATGTCAACTGTTAAAAATTGAGAACTGGGGGCATGACTCAGTGACATAATATCTGCCTAGACTCCCCCAGTGAGTGACTAGGCCTTGACTTAGAGGTAGAGCTTCTGCCTAGAATCCCCCAGTGAGGGGCTGGGGTGTGACTCAGTAGCAGAAGGCAAAGTTCTGTGTTTAATCCTCAGCACCCAAAACACAATATGATCAAAAAGGCAATAGGAAAATTGACATTGAAATACTTAAAATACCCAAATAATCTTTTGCACCATTACCTCCCACTACCTGTAATGAACAAAAGAAAAAACAAAGTAGCAGAAAAGAATAGTGGCAAAAAGGATAAAATGGTAGCCTGTTATCCCTGAAGCCCTGGCTTCGGTCTCCATCATCACCATCATTATCATGATCATCATCATCATCACCATCATCATCAACGACTATGTTATCAGCTACCCTGAATGAACTGATACTTATAGAATGTTGCTGAACTATAGGGATTATTATAAGGTACATTGTATGCTTACCAGACTACATATGATGGAATAAATGTAGCTTGATAACTTCAAAACTGCTGAGCATGATGACACATACTTGTCATCCCAGCACTCAGAAGGCTAAGGTAGGAGGATCACACCGAGTTCAAGTTCAAGGCCAGACTAGGCTATGTTATGATTTTAAAACAAAAATAATCCCTGCCAAAAAACAAACAAACAAACAACAACAAAAACTAACCAAATTAAAGCAGCAGCAACAACAACAAAAACCCATCAAAATAGTATGATGTAGTGGGGTGCATCTGTAATCCCAATACTCAGGAGACTGAAGCAGGGGAATATGGAGTTTGAGACCACACTAGAGTATATAGGAAGACATATAAATAAATAACAACAACAACAAGCAAACAGATACAACTACTGAAACCAAAGAGAGCAGGCCATCAAATCTTTATGGAAGTAAATGAAATTGATAATAACACAATATCCAGGGAAACTCCTAATGTTTGAAAATGTAGCAACGTATTTATAAATAATCCATGCATCAAAAATTTACAAAAAAATATAGAAAATGTTTTGAACAGAATCGCAATGGAAGCTTAATATAATGAAAAATATCAACCAAAATAGAGTTTAAAGATTTTTTTTCTTTTTATAGTAGGTGTTTACAGGGGACAGGGATGGAGTGTGTGCACATGAATGTCAGTGCACATACAGACCAGAAGAAGGTGCTCTGTCCCCTGGAACTCAGGTTTCTGATGGTGATGAGCCATGTGGCATGAGTGTTAGGAGCAAAACCTGCATCCGCTGCAAAGGCAGGATGTCTTGTAACTACTGAGCCATCCTGCCAGCTCCTAAAGTAGAGTTTACAGAGACCTGTACAGCTTTTAATAATTATGAAGAGCTAATCTTAATTGCCCATTTTGAGGAGGAGGAAGAGAAGCAGCAGCCGCTAAGGAGAAAAAAATTGAGCCACAGACACCTGGGAGGAAATAAACAATTTGTACAGATGAAGGACACAAAACCAATGAAATAATAAGAAAGTCTATAAAGCCCAAAGCTGACTCTTTGATATTTTTAATGAAATTGATAAACCTAAAAGTTTCAATCTGGCAAATAAGGGAATGAGAAAGATAACAGAAATAGAGTATAAGTGGTCAATATTAGTCATCACATGATCATACAGAGTGAACAGGAAAGGAAAAGGGCCTTATGGAAAATTTGTGCCAATAAATTCAACAACTTGGCTTTAATTAATTTATTAATTAAATTAATATGTGTGTAATATATTGAACAAAAATAAAACCATACTATAAGAAAAGCTGTAGACCCAGATATTTTTTAACCATGAATTATATCAAACATATAAGAAACATAATTAGGCAGATTACACACGAACTCTATCAGAGAATAGTGATAACACTTGTCAATTTATTTCATAAATCTTCATTAAGCAACTAATACAACAAAGCAAATATGTCAGAAGGAAACCACATAAACGGTCTTTGACTGTTATGATTTTAAAGGCAAATGCTCCCTACAAACACTGGGTTCCCAGCTGATGCTGCCCTTTGTGGGGTTGAGGAATCTTTGGGAAGTGGAATCTTATTGGAGAGAGTGAGTCACTGGGGGTGGGCCTTGAGGTCTTCTACTCCTGCCCCACTTCCTGTTTATTCTGTTTCCTAATTATGTAATGTGACCAAATGTCTCCTACCTAGGCCACCATGCTTTCCCCCAAGATATGAGCACAATCCCTTCAAACTGTAAACAAGAAGAATCCCTTCTCTGTTTACTTACTACTTGACATAGCTTCTTGTCTGCTACTTTAACCCCTAGCCGGTAGCACCGTTTTAGCAGGTTCTGGAACCTCTGAAAAGCAGGACCTTGATAGAAGAAATGGGTCGCTAACCAGGTGGCACATGAAGGTTATAACCCAGAACAGCTTGTGTGAGAGCTGCCCCTGTTCCTGCCACCCACCCCCAACCCCTGCACGCACCCACGAAGTGCAGAATCATAGCCACACGTTCCCACTACCCACCCGTCCTTCCTCCCCACAGTGGGCTAGGCCTTTGCAAATGGGAGTCAAACTGAGTCCCTTTCCCCTTAGGCTGTTTTGTTGTGTGGTGATAGAACTCAAATAAGTGGTTGCCTATTGCCCAGGGTCAGGCTAGAGAGTAACCCAAAGCGGTGGGGGAGCATCTGGGAAACTTTGAGAACCCCGGGGATGTGATGAAGTTAGAGAATCTGGAGCCTTGATACAATTGTTCTATGTCTAATTGTCATGGCACAATAATTACAAGATTGAACACAATTTATCAAAAGGCAGTGTGGTTCATCTGAAGCAGGTGGATTTTGCAATTGAACAAATTCTGTTCCAAAAAAGCTGGAGGGGAAAGTTAGGTGAACATGCCTAAGCGGATCATTTTTAAAACCTCGAAATGATGGTGTTTGAAAGTTTTATGCGAATTCAACATTTAGTATCATCTTTAATCCCGTCAATTCAGCCCTTCTTAATGATATGAGAAGGGGAAAAAACAGCCAAAAGGAAGTGCTTCCTTTTTCTTTCTTTACCATGCATATGTGTGTGTGTGTGTGTGTGTGTGTGTGTGTGTGTGTGTGTGTGTGGTGGAGTTGTGTGAATGTGTGAAGCACAGACGGCAACCTCTGATATCTTCTTCTTTCACTTTCCACCTTAGTTTTTTGAGGCAAGTTCTCTCTCACTGAACCTGGGGCTCACCATCTTGACCAGACTGGCTACCGGGAGAGTCCAGGCATTCTCTCTCTGTTCCCTAACGTCATGATTGCAAGTATGTACTGCCTTGTTCAGCTTTGTGAGTGTGTGTGTGTATTTGTGTGTGTGCATGTGCATGCCAGTGTGCATGTGTGTGTCTGTGTGTGTGCGTGCGTGTATGCATACAAGCGTTTGTGTGTGTGAGAGAGAGCGTGTATGTGCTTGTATGTGTCTATGTGTGAGTATGTGCATGTGCATGCATGCATGCATGTGTCTGTGTGTGTGTGTGTGTGTGTGTGTGTATGGGGGAAAGGATGCTAGGATCAAACTCAGATTCTCATGCTGTGCAGAAGCACTTCACCACTTTTTCATCGGTCTCCTGAAGTTCTCCTTGGGGTCCTCGTTTATTTAAGTGTCCTGTGCAATTATTACAGCTTCTGTGTATTTGAGACACACAGACATTAGGAAATAATACCCTCTGCTGCTTATGTGAATTTCCCCAGGAAACTAGCATAGTGAAGGATGCAGTGAAAGATTTGAATCAAATGACTTGCTTTTATTTTTCTTATCATCTTAATTTAATTCATTGGCACATACTACATTAATGGTACTGTACAGCCACATACATGAAATGCTTTTAGACTATTCACATGACTGAAAAGGAGAACCCATGCCTTTGTATGTTTTGATGGTCAATTCAACACAACCTAAAATCATCTGGGAAGAGAGGCTCAATGAGACAGAATTGTCTACCTTGGCTTGGCTTGTACACATGTCTATGGGAGATGATATGGAAAAGATCCAGTCCACTGTGGGCAGCACCATCCTCTAGGCAGAATGGAGAAGTACAACAAGCAAGCAGTAACGTGGGAGTATATGCACTCATGTCTCTCTGCTCTTGACGTGCATGTGATATAACTAACTTTTCAGTTTCTGCAATGAGAAGCTGTAGCCTGGAATTGTGAGCTGGAATAAAGCCCTTTCTGCCCTGGGTTTCTTTTTGTCAAGGCATTTCATCACAGCAACACAAATGAAACTCAAACACCTTGAATTTTCTTTCTAAAACTGTGCTTTGTATTCCTGCTTGAATTTTCCAAGTCCACAGATATTCTGCCACTCCATTCAGAGCCACGAGTGGCATGAAAAGACTTATACACATAGTATCTAAACAGTTCTGCAAAATGCTTTTCATACTTTAAACAAAAACATCACACACACACACACACACACACACACACACACTTTGGTGACTATGACTATTTGCCCAAGGTCACAGTTTTTCTTAGTGTAAAACCTGCTAGCATTCTAACATGTCTAACAACCTGCCAATTTTCACACTGGTCAGTGGATAATTTCAGTGAATAATCTGCACACCACATGTAAAAAAAAAAAAACACTCTGGTGCATTGAAATAATAAAGAACATCTATTTGGAAGAATTGAAAAATTGGTTCACTAAATAAAATACTGTCTAAACCAAGGAGGTGCCTGCCCCAAGACCTTTGAAGTGATTTCAGTAGCATTAGCCTTTAAGTGTTCCTGGATGGTGTGCCTCACTCTCCAGCTGGTCCAGGGAGAATGTTGTCTCTTCTGCTTCCTAAATTAGACAAGTGGGTTGGCATGGTCAACTGGTCAACCTACCCCCTGAGGAATGATGGAAGAAAGTTTTGCTAGAAGAAAAGTGGCATTCTATTGGGTGTCTTCTGTGCCTCCTAAATTTAGTGTCCAGTTAATATTGGGCAGTTATAAGCATTTGTTTCCAACCCACAGTGAGGTTACAGAAATAGGAACCATAACAGAAGTCAGCAACTGAGAACAGCTAGACAAACTATGCTGGGTGTCCCGGCAATAGTGAATGGAGCCGAGCAAGCAAACCCAAGAGCAGTGGTGATTGGTTATAATATATTCTCAGCAGAACAACACGTGTGATGCCAGTAATGGTGCAACGAGATGCCCAGTCACAACCTCGAGGATGACTGGCCCCAATGGGTAGATGTGCTGGTTAGTTTTGGCTATCAATTTGACCCAACCTAAAATCATCTAAGTAGGGAGGCTCTGTTGAAGAATTACCTAGGCCAAAATCATCTGTGAGCATATTCAGATTATCTGGATTGTTAATTGGCTTAGAAGACCCTCCCTGAATGTAGGTGACTCTACTTTTTAGGAGGGGCTCTGCTCTATTGAAGAGCAGAGAAAACCAGCTGAGAGGCAAGCAAGAAACCAAGCAAGGATCTTTGTGTTACTCTCTCTAATACTCCCTGTGAATATGATGATTTAAGTGCCTGCCTTGACTTCCTTGCAAAAATGGACAGTAACTTGGAATTATAAGTCAAATAAACCCTTTTCTTCCCCAATTGCTTTTGTCAAGATATTTTATCATAGCGACAGAAATGAAACTAGAAGAGTGGGCAAGGATTTAAAGCTCTGCACTGGGTCCTCCGCTGGCCTGACATAAAAGGCAAAGAAACTGAGCCAAAATAGAATACAATAGAAGATGGGTTCTGAAATCAGTCAGATCCTGACTTCACTTTAGCCTCTTCTCTTCTAAGAGTGTGACTTTTTTTTAGTGAACTGTTTAATTACTCCATGAGAAGTAGAGTCTATCTTCTGCATCCATGTGTTTTACGTTTAGGCATTCAGCAAACCATGGACCAATAGTGCATTGTTGATATGTGCATCTTGGATTAGGCAAGTAACTATGTCAGTAAAGTTCTTGCTATGTAAGCATGAGGACTGAGTTTGAATCCCCACAACCCATGTGAAAACAGCCAAGTATGGTGGTGTGCACTTGAAATTCCCCACCCTGGGCAGGTGGCCGAGATAAGTGGATCCTTGGGGTTTGCTGGCCAACTAGCCAAACAGAAATGGTGAGATCAAGGTCAATTGGGAGAAACTCTCTCAAAAACCCAAAATGGGAAGCACTCCGAGATGAGATCAAAGGTTCATCTTTGACTTACGTAAGTACATGCATACATGTGCTTATGTGCCTCCACACATGCTGGCACGCACATGTGCACATGCATCAAGAGCCAAATGTACAACAAAATAAATTAACATCTGTACTACACATGTCCAGATTTTCTATCATTCTCTGAATGATACAGTACAAAAACCATTTCAGACCACTTATGTTGTACAAAGTATTATAAATCATACTTTATACATGATTATGTTGTACAAAGTATTATAAATCATACTTTATACATGATTATGTATAAAAAAAGTGTACAGGAAGCTGAGCTTGGTGTGCACGCCTTTAACCCCAGCTCAGAAAGCAGAGGCAGGTGGATTTCTCTAAGTCCAAAATCAGCCTGGTCTACACAGCAGCTTCCAGGAGGATGTATGAAGGTTCTTTGTGAACATGGGACTCAAACATGCACAGATTTTTAATATTAAAGGAGAACCTAGGGCTGAAGTATAGCTCATGTGTCAGAGTGATTGTGGAGCATGCAAAAGGCCCTGGAATCTGTCTCTAGCTGTTCATAAACTAGGTTTGATGGTGCTCACCCATCATCTCAACACTAAGGAGGTGGATGCAGGAGGAACAGAAATTCAAGGTCATTCTTCACTACACAGTGAACTTGAAATAAGCTTAGAAGAGATGAGGCTCTGTGTCTAAAATGGGACAGGGGAGGGCATCCTGGAACCAAACACTCATGCACACCAAAGCGAGGACTGTGTTGCTATTATTATTAAAAATAATAAGAGCTATAGGTTGGGGAGATGGTTCAGTGGTTAAAGCATTTGCTGTGCAAATGTGAGGACCTAATTTGGATTCCCAGAAGTCACTTAAATGCTGCATGGGCACAATGAACACCTATAATACCAGCCTCTGAAAGTGGAGAAAAGGGATCCCCAGAATGAACTGGATAGTGATACAAGCCATATCAGCATTCTGAGTTTGACTGAGAGACTTTGACTCAATGAATAAGAAGGAAGAGCAATAGAGGATGATTTCCAACATCCACCTTAGATACATACATATGTGCACAAACACACACTTGCAAATATGCATGGACACACACAGGCACATACACACAGAGGCCTGTATGCAAATAGAAAGAAGGTAAAATTATACATAAATAAAGTAGGTTACATAATGGCAAAAGTCTGTAAAATAGGAGTTAAACTAGAATCTATCCCACGAACATAAATATTCTTTCTTAATTGCAAATTCCACTATCAACTGCTTCCATGCATTGGTTTTATAGTGCTCGGAGATCCAGTTGAGACTTGTGAAAAAATTGACATGGTTGGTTCAGGCTACTGAAAGTAATGACCAAATTGAAGCACTTTTCTGTTTGTTTGTTTGTTTTTTTTCCTTTTGAGTGGGCTAATCCTATCTAATGGAAGCAAACAGCTCAGACCTCATTTTCCCTGAGAAGCCCATGTGATTTTTCTTAGCCTTACTGTAGAACTGCCTGTTAAATTGCAACTTCTGTTTGCGAAAGATCTCTCTTCCAGCATAATGATGTATGTACAAGAAGCCACGCCATCTCCTTTAAATCCATACACTCTATTTTCCTTCTCAAAGGCACAACGTAAAATTGCCATCTCAATGACAGAGTCAATAATTATTTAATTCATGTAGAACACACTGCCTTCATTGAGAAGCCGGCGGCAAGCAGTTCTCGGCCACTCCAACCAACAGGAGCCTCCTGGGTCCAGTAACACAGTCGACTGACTTCACTGTAGATACAGAACTCACGGGGGTGACAGGTAAGTAAGGAAGAGCGGGGTTTAATGACTGTTGCATACACCATATGTTTATAAACAGAGAAGTGAGAGAGACCGATTAAAAGGAAACAAACTCAAGAAGAAAAGGGGTGCAGAGCAATGGCTCAGTAGTTAAAAGTGGGTACTTAATGCTCTTGCCAACAACCCAAGTTTGATTCCTAGCACCCACATCAAAAGGTTCACAACAGCCTGAAACTCCAGCCTCCAGGAAATCTAACATCCTCTGGCCGCCATGGGTGCCTGAAGTCACAAGCACTCACAAGGGTGTGCGTGCATGAATGCACACACAAACCCATACACACATATTTAAAACTTTTTTTTAAAGTCAAAAGATATATATGATCTGAAGAGAAACCAGCTGGGAAAAGAATAAGTTCTGAGATACTATGATAGAGCGATCACGGAGGGCATAAAGGATCCATATAGTCATTTGCGGCAGACGTCCTTGTAAATATATAGAGATGAGATTTGTTGTCTCAGATGGAAGTTACTTCTAATAGAACTAAAGTACCTGGGTCCCTAAGACTGGGGAAAAAACGGTTTCAAGTCACCCTTTAATATTTTTGCTAAGAAAGGGTCTATCTGGTCTAGGATACCCAAATTTATAAGGGTGGTTACTGTTAATGCGCCAACCTAAATGTGTGCTATTCTTACCACGCGACTAACAGGTTCCCCTGTTTGGGTTGATCAATAGCCAGAACAAGGGGGAAATGGGACAGCTTAAATTACTGGTACAGCCATAATTGGATGTCGGACATATAGAGCCTCCAAATAGTCCTTGAAATACTCCTGTTTCCACCATACCAAAGATATCTGGAAAACAGCGATTGCTTCAAGTCATATATGCTATAAATGAAGCAATGAATGATTTCCCTCACTCATGGCCATTCTTACTGAAATTGTTGTGGATTTAAAATATTCCTTCTTTGTTGTTCCTTTCAATTACCAGGACAAAACAGCTTTCTTTTTCTTTTCTTTTTTTTTGTCCCCTTCCTTAAAAATAAGGACTCTCAACAACTTTACCAATAGAATCTCCTCTGTCAAGGAATGATGAATAGTTCCATCATGCACCAGCAGTCTGTCACTCATACATCCGCCCCGGATGACAGAATTACCCTCAAGTTTGTATTATTCTCTATATGAATAACATTCTTTTCACCTATAGGACAAAGTGTCTACTTATAAAACCACTTTAATTCACTATTCGATGTCTTGAGACAAGGCTTACAAACGACTCCAAAATAATATCAGCAAACTCAACCCTTTCCATTTTTAGGCTTTGTTATTGAATCTTGTACCACCTGCCCTCAAAAGGTACAAGTACATGGAAACTCTCTTAAAACACTTAATGATTTCCAAAATCTATTAAAAGATATTAATTAGATTAAACTGTTGTCGCGTGTATCTACAGCAGACTCACAGCTTTGACAGTCCTTAGATGTGACACTTGCTTTCACAAAGGCAACACATAAAGCCTTACATCTGATTAAAACAGTGATACCTAATGTTTATAGTATAAAAACTGACTGCCACTTTTCTGTATATTTATGTCTTTTAAATACACAGGCATTATGGCTCAGCTGACTCTGGCCCTTGACATCCTGAATGGATACGTTTGCCATCTCAACTCCAGTGGTCTGTGATTCCTGTATTAACTTAATGTCACCTCTTAAAAAAAAAAACCATAAAAGGTCAATTCAGTTATGAGGATGAGACCCAGATCTTATTGTTATCTCTTTTGATATCTCACAAGTTAACTCTTTATATAGTTTTGATCTCCCATAACAAAGCACAATTAGATTCTATTGCAGGACAAACCTTACATCATAACCCCAGTGAAAAGATTCCATAGCTTTTGCAACACACCCTTTTGCTGTCACCATTTCTTTCTCCTACACCTGCCTGATGCTCTCATACTTTTTAAAAAACCATACCTGCATAGGTTAAAAAGCTTATTGGTCCCAAGATAAACATTAATGATACCAAACTCATTGCTCCTCCATACAGTTGGCTAAATCATTTGTCATTTCTATGACTCTTGCAGTCAAAATGGATACTACCTATACATAGCTCTATAATTTTCCAAACATTATGTTCATTTTGGAGTACTATTTACAAAACTGGCATTCTTTACAATCCAACAAAATGAACTATTGTTAAAAGGACCAATGGGATATTAAAATTACAGCTTCTAAAACTTAACACCCTCAAGTCCTCTGATTTATTATCCTAAGCATTGATAACTTCTATTTTTTTTTTCCTACAGGTGATGATGGTTGTTCTGTGAAAGGGCAGTATACAGGGTATGACTCTCGTTTTGACTCTTAACTCATAGGTTTTCTGTGATATCCACGGGGTGACATGGAAAAAAGCCTTTGAGATCTTCTTACTTGAGGTAGAGGGCACACATGCATGAGTCATGAAAATAACTGTGCTGGGATTCGGGGGGCAGGGAGTCCAATAGAATCAGTCTTCAGCTGAATGCTATAGGTCAGTCAGTGACTGTATTGACCAACCACAAGCATAGATGATGTCATCCCTGATCTAAGGGAAAATGGAGAAGATCTCTAACAAGGCAGTGTAAAAGTTAAGAGATTTGGGCAAACTCCTTTTCTCTGTATGTATATTTAGTATAACGTTTTCTGTCACCAGTAATTCGGTGGACTCTGCATATGGACAGATTAATTGAATACATGTTCTTCAGCACATTACAGTTCATTCTGTCACTTTGTTTGCTGTACCCCAACTGTATTTTTTAAATAATACTACCTGTCTGCCTTAACTCTTGCTTCTCACAGGATTCGTGGCTATATTCTCTTACAGGCATATTGGCTTAGCTTCTCAACCCCCACTATACATTGCTGCTAATAGCTCCTTTTGTTATCACCCAGGATTATGCAACTGGCTGGCTTGTGTCCTTCTCCCACCCCCAAAAATACAAGATCAAAACTTTATAACAGCTGTGGATGTGAGTCTGGGATACTTAGCAATGTTATTTATGCTCTGTGGTGGATTGCGTGAGAATGGCCACCATAGGCTCAAATGTTTGAAGGTTAGCCCCACCTTCTCTGAGGATGGATTTGGGATGGCCTATGCAGGATCATATCTAGCGGCTGGGGGTGGTAAAGAGGTCAGTCGTGCTATAGAAAGGAGATTATCACTGGGATGCAATTCAAAATGTTGCCCATTGAAACATAACCCAAAAATAAGTACTGGCATGCATCAACATGTATAGTTAACTGTAGCAGGAGGCTGCTTCTTTGTTCCTGGCTGCCCAGACTCAAAATAACCACACAGAAACTGTTTTAATTAAATCACTGCTTGGCCTATTAGCTCTAGATTCTGCTAGCTCCTACTTCTTAATTTAACCCATTTCTATTAATCTGTGTATCACCACATGACTGTGGCTTACTGGCAAGGTTCCGACTTGTCTTTTCCTGGAGGCAGCTACATGGTGTCTCCTCAGTCTGCCTTCTTTCTCTCAGCATTCAGTTTAGTTTTCCCTGCCTACCTCTATTCTGCCCTGCCAGGCCCATGACAGCTTCTTTATTAACAAATGGTGATCACAGCACACAGAGGGGACTCCCACATCACTTCACCTTTTCTGTTTAAATAAAAAGTAAGGTTTTAAATTTATTTATTAAGGTTTTAACTTTAACACAGAAAAATTACATATAACAAAACAGATAACCAGCAAGAATTACAGTTACAACATTTATATCTATTTTTCTTTTATCATAATTAAAGAAAACTATAGTTATAACTATCTATTCTTCAACTCCATCAAATACTCCAGAAGGATATAATATTACCTAAGTTAACAAGAGTGCTTGGTAAGCAACTTCCAAAACTCTAGAATTGACAGAGATATCTCACTGCCTGGACAGTCACCCAAAGTTCTTCTGTATCATTGGAGCATCCAACTCCAACCTACAGGCCCATAGTATCCAGCAGACTTTTCCAGGAAGCAGGAAATTCCAAAGACACTGCCACCTATGTTGGCTGTTTGTCAGTCACTTTCTTCTGTGTCCTACAGAATGTATGGAAGACTTTTTCATGAAGCAGGAACCCTGAAGGATGGTCTCACCTGTAGGCAAGTTCAGCAGTCATTTTTTTGTGGGTCCTGCATGTATAGTTCATACAACATACCATCAAGCAGTTCAGGCAAGAGCAGTTTCTTGCCCAAATGACTAATAAACTCCATAAGGAGCCTCTTTGGTACCCATATTCCTCTTGAAGTAATTGGTGCTACCAGGAGCAGATGTTTCACATCATGAAAAGTCCTAACTTCTTAAAACATTTTAAATGCCGTATTCTGTTAGTCTTTGAAAAATTTGAAGATTATCTAACTGAAATATATCTCTATAAACCTAACTAACATGATTATAAACTTGACTATTATAGATGACATAATAGTCAATAGATGACATAACCCTGTATGTCTTAATTATACATTACATTTTTAAATGAGCTGCACAAACCCAACACCTTAAACAAAGTAGAAATATACATATAACAAAATTGACCTAAAATTTGTATCAATAGACCAAGATCTATACTAATGCAAATCATTCATATCTATAGCATATCCCCTTAAAATGTAAGAAACATTTATAAACAGTCGTTTAGGGAATTTGGGCACAGTTCTTTCCAAACTGCTTCCTGCTTTTTGTTGGGCAAAATAATTTTTGGGGGGGGGTGTTTACAGCGACCCTTCAGGGGGTCTTGGTCCATCAAACCACATTAGTCTAGAAGGATTTCACAGGTTCTCATCCTCTGTACAAACAAAAGAAGAACTTCTTTTCCAAAGTAAGATATCCTTAGACTCAGATTTTGAAGTCAGGAAGCCTTTAAAACAAATATGTTGGTTTAGCTTAGCAGTCCCCAGAATCAAATGTTTCTCTGAAGTCAAAAAATTCAAAGAAAACACAATAGTATACATAATCCATTCTCTGTGTGTATATTCCATCTTTATGTGGTTTATTTTTCTTACTCTTTTACTTTTTCTACAAGTTATTATTTATTTTATTATCTTTACTCCTTTATGACTGTCTGTACTCTTTTATATTACATTTACTGTTTCTTTACTCTTTTTCTTCTCTATCCTAAGCTTACATGCATCTTTTTTCAAAAACACACTGTGTCTCATTTAGAGGTCTTTAATGTCTGAATCTGTCCTATTGGGTATCTGAAATCCTTTTCTGTCCAGGAATGCTTCTTAAAATGTTAAGCAGCTAAGCGTCATTACTAAGACTAAGGCTGCTTTGCCTTTTTTCTTCCCAGTCCTATATGGTGGGGCAGAGGTCTGTTTAGCATAAGCCATGCTCACAGACCCATTTTCAGGCATGCAGTGGGTCTATGTTGCCATTAAGCAAGCTGTATCACTCTGCTCACAAACCCCATTTAAATGCTCTGTAGCTGGACCTCCCAAAAGATTCAGAGCCAGTTGTGCTGGCAAACTAGGATGCTGCTGTTTTGAAACTGCATGTTTTTTTTCTGCTAGAATTGGGAAGACCTCTCTTAAAGGAGCTGCAACATTCTTCCACCAAGAAGAGCCCATCGGAAAAATAAATGTAGTTAAACTTTGTTTTTTAGTGTCTAGAATTCCATTCCAGGCCCTCTCAGGTTTTATGTGGATTTAGCTAGCACATGTTGAAATGCCAATCTGTAGTAGGAGGCCACTTGTTTGTTCCTGGCTGCTCAGCCCCAAAATAACCACACAGAAACTGTAATAATGAAATCACTACTTAGACTATTAACTCTAAATTCTTACTGGCTAGCTCCTACATCTGAATTTAACCCATTTCTATTAATCTGTGTATTGACATGTGGCTGTGGCTTACTGGCAAGGTTCTGGTTTGTCGGTCCCCAGCGGCTACATGGGTGTCTCCTCACTCTGCCTTCTTTCTCACAGCATTCAGTTTAGTTTTCCCCACCTACCTCTATTTTGCCTTGCCAGGCCCAAGACAGCTTCTTTACTAACCAGTGGTAGTCACAGCATACAGAGGGGAATCCCACATCAAAATGTTGCCCAATGAAACATAACCCAAAAATAAATACTTGCATGCATCAACATGTGTAGTTAACCACTGTGCTATTTTATCAGGAAATATTCAAATAGCATATAATGAGTCTGGATGGTTACATCACATGACTTCTCTTGACTGCTATTTGCAGCAATCCATTAATTATACTCACTGGTGAAAGGATTCCATGATTCTTAAAATACCAGAAGCTGCCTGGGTTCTCATCCATTTTAAAGCATTTTGGCACAAGACTTCAACTGTAGCCTTCACACGTGAAATGATAAGTCATCCACAGAGACACACCGAAAGTTTCATTTAGTAGCTAATTGCTTTAAGTGTGATCTTAGCTGGTATTACTGTTACAGGTGAAAAACAGCCTCTTTTGTAGAAGAATTTCAAAAGGACTTTGTTAAAAAAAAAAAAAAGACAAACCACAAATTCCCATCAATCAAGAGATTCTCAGTGAAATTCAACTACTAAAGGACCCTATTATTCAAGTGTACTATTACCCTATATTTGGAAAGTAAGTACAGGACTTGTATCAGTCACAGTCTCCAAGATGCCACTCTAATGTCACCCAATATTGTGTTATCCAAGTTCCACATAGTGAATTGGAACAAGAATGGTCTAGATTAAAACAAAAAAAAAATCATCCATTAGGATTGCATCTGTTTCATAGCACATGTACTAAAGTTACAATCCCAGGTCTTGGTTATGGAAACAATTAAGGACCCTGTGTTGGCAAAGGAAAAACTATTGGGAAGATCAACTGAAGGAACAGTGCCACTCAATCTCTTTAAATATTTTAGAACTGTTGTGTTTGGCTTGCTGGGTTTAATGATTCTGAATATTGTTTATATGCTTCTTTTTTGTGGAGTCTGTCAAACAAGTTTGAAACCATTAACTAGACAGGAAGAACTGGTTCCAAAATGAGTTATGTTAACTTTATTGCAGAAACAAAAGGGGGAATTGTTACTAACATACTCATCTTAGAAGAAATACGTTCTGCACCTAAAAGCTCACTGACCCTTGCCACATTAAGGACAGGAGAAAGATCCATACAACAAGCTTTCCAGGTGATACAGGGATGTGCTACTTCTTAAGACGCATGGGTTTGCTATGCTCCCATATACTTTCCTAGCCATACATTTGTGTCTTTTTTACTCCCTAGTGATCTATTAAGGAAAACATTCTATTCTTTGTAAACATGGTTTAATGACTGCATAGTTAGTATCTTTGTATGCAATTGCTTCTAATAAAAACTCAGCCCTGGGGACACTCTGGATCCTTTGGATTTGTTTGCATGCTCCTCAGGCCCCCAGTCTCCCCCTGATGAAAATGAACTCTGCAGACTCTGAATTTTATTTCATGGACTGAGATCCACTATCTGAGGCAAATTAAGTTATTGATGTAGGAAGATCCAGCCTACTGTGGGTAGCAGCATTCCTTAGGCAGGGGAGCCTGACCTCTTTGGATAGAGAAAGCCAGTTGAGCACAGCAAGCAAGAGAGTCTGCATGCATTCATTCTACCCCATTCTGGACTGTGGATGTGGTGTGAAAACCTGTTTTAAGCTCTTGCCACCTTGACTTCTCTGCTAGCACAGACTGCAGCCTGGAAGTGTGAGCCAAAATCCACCCTTTCTCCTATAAGTTGCTTTTTCTCACCGCAACAGAAATAAAACTAGAGCAACTTCAAGGATATATAGAGAACACTTCCTAATTAATAAGAACATATCCATGTATTTTGAAAATATTTTCAGAACATACTCACGATTTCATTGTAAGCACCTAAAATTCTTTTAAGCCAGGAGAAGGCAGATATTATTATCCCCACATTGCTCATGAGTCAACCAGAGCCCAGACATGGAATTAAAGGGAAAGATGGAATTGGGAGCAGATTTTCCACCTGATGGTACAGTGTTTAAAAAGTTAACATGCCTTAAGGAAAGTAGATAATTAATGAAAATATACTGTTAAATATAAAATTTTCACTGGCTTGCTTATAACCAGAGAAGGATACACTACTGCTGCTCATCCCATTTCTTGGCTCTTATGCTATTATGGCTTCTAGGCTTAGGCCCTAAATGCAAATGTAGCCCATTTGCTCATGAATTGGAATAGTTGGGCCCTACCTAATGGGGATAGTGTTCCATCCAACAGAGAATATCAATGAAGGATAAGCATTAACGAGACCAGAGAGATGGCTCAGCACTTATGAGTACTTTCTGCTCTTGCAGAGATTCCCAGTTCAAATCCTAGCATTCACCACGGGTGGTGTGTAACTGCCTGGTCATAGCACATTCACAGTCTAGAGCAGAGAGAAATGGATGCACCCATAATGGCATAAACCATTATGGGCTTTCAGAGAGATAAATGAGGACTTTGACAATAGGCAGAAGATTTCTATAAAGTGACAAAAACAAAGGTTAAACCCCACAATATATCTCTCTTACTGATTTTAGTGATATTTTATTTATGTTTTAATAAATGAAGCTTGCCTAAAGATCAGAAAGGCAAAGATAAGTCACTAGAGGTGAGGCAGTGGTAGCACACACCTTTAATCCCAGGATTTGGGAGATAGAGGCAGATGGAGCTCTGTGTGTTCAGGGCCACCCTGGGCTACATAAAATCAATACAAAAACAAATCCAGGTGGTGGTGGCCTACACCTTTAACCCCAGTACTAGAGGGAATATAAAAATGAGAGGGAGTCATACATCTTTAATCCCAGCACTAGAGGGAATATAAAAATGAGAGGAAAGAGAAGCTGAGTCTGCTTAGTCTGCAGTTTCCCAGCCTTGTTAGAGGTACAGCTTCTCTAGTGACTTGGTTGCTTTGCTTTTATGGTCTTTGGGTTGAATCCCAATATCTGACTTTGGGTTATTATTCATGCTACAGATGATGAGAGAACCTGGCATGAAATAAAGACTCAGAAATAAACAAGTTAATAGATGAATGAAGAATCCACTAGGCTAAACTGTGAAAACCTCATGTCAGGAGAGGCTGGGGGAATTAACTCTTGCTATAAAGTCTTTATATTAGTTCCTGTTTGTGTTGCTATGACAAAAATCTGACAAAATCAATCTTCAAAAGGAAAGTTGTATTTTGATTCACGTTCACCGTGGTGGGTAAGGCATGGTGGCAGGAATGTGAGGTAGCTGATTATGTTGCATTTGTAGTCAGGAAGTAGATAAAGATGAATGTTGATGCTTAGCTTGATTTTTTTTTTAAATTCAGTCTCAGACCTCCACACACGAAATGGTACCACCCTCACTTAAGGTGAGTTTTCCCACCTTACTTAAACCTCACAGAGATAACCGATGTCTATTTCCTAAGTGATTCTAAATCTAGTTCAGTTGACAGTTTTGAGGGCTAGGGTTGTCAACCTGATAATGTCTAGAATCACCTGGGGACAGGTCTAAAAGGACGGCTATCTAGATCAGGTTGGCCCGTGAGCATGTCTGTGAGGGACTGTCTTGATTGCATTCACTAAGGTGGCAAGACCTGCCCATTGTGGGCAGTGCCATTCCTTAGGCAGGGGATCTTGGACTGTATAAGAATGGAGAAAGCAGCTGAATACTCATCTTTTTATTCTCCGTTGCTCTTGGCTGTGTGTGTAACTAGCTGCTTCAAGTTCCTGCCTTGACCTCTCAAAAAGACTGTAACCTGGAATTATATGCCAGATAAACCCTTTCTCCTGTAAGTTGCTTGTTTTGGGGTGTTTTAAATCACAGCAATAGGAAAAGAAACCCAGACATGGTTAGTCATCATACTTATCTACAAGTAAAGGCTCGCCGGTGAATTATGGGACAGTCAGGATGTTTTGGGATACCTGAGGGGATATGGCTCTTCACAGTGAAAATATGCTCATCCATTATATGATATTTTGAGTCCTTTGACCCAGTGAAGTGTAATCCATCACCTTCTAGAAAAACTTCAGGCCATTCCTGATTCAAAAGCAAAAGCATCTGGGGTATGATCCCGTGTAGTTTGTGATTGGAATCACCCTTCATTTATAATTAATAATGTCTTTCAGTGTGACATCCATGATGAGCCATCCACTCTTCATGTACCAGATAGTTCTTCCCCCTGGGAAAATAAACATTGCAACCCTAAATTTAGCACATTCATGATATCTCCTGCTATTCCAATTACCTGGTGTCGGGCTCTCCAAACTGAATTTCCATCATTGGGAATAAAAAAAAAAATACCAGCCACACTGATCTATTAGTGGAAAGGAGAGGTCGCCCCAAATCAAACAGCAATATATTGCCGCTGTTGCTCACAGAACGAATTGCTACTCTGGAGAATACTCCTTTACTAAATGGCTATAAAGGCCCCATGCTCCAGAAAAGTCAGAAGAAAAATTACCTCCCAGCTTGTGCATTTATTTTTATGACCGTCGCTGATCATTCCCTCCTACTCCTGCCTACAACGTACCCCAGCGCCTGTCAATTCCCAGACCTCATCCTATACCGGCTTTCCAAATCCCCACTGAGTCAGTTTACTGAAATGACATGATACGATCGGCTTCTTTTCCAGACTCCCAAGTCAAGTGTTATGAAGTGAGCGGAGCCTCTCTGTCTTTATAAGTGCATTGTGAACTTTATAGTTTAATATTAAACTTGCATCATAAAAAATGGCTCATAAATGGCTAATAAAAATCCAGTTTACAGCTTATAAAGTGCATCAGTACTTTGCACGGGTTTGCTTAAGAAGATTTATGTGCAAGCTCTTTGTCTTCTGCTGTAAGACTGGTTTCCCCTTCCAAAACCAAAAATCATTAAAAAAACAAAACAAAACTATTGAGAAAGAAGGCCTGGTTGAACTCTGTGTGGTACCAATTTGAAACCTACTGGAAATTCAGGCACAATACATAACTATTCACTAATGTAACAGGAAATGCCTGTGGCCCCAGAGCGGGCATCATGGCCGTTGATGTGCAGCGGTACAGGTGCCTTTGGAGGTTCAGACAGATTAGCAGAGACCTTCAGACCAACTATGTTCAACATGGTTGTTAGAATGAAATCACCTGAGTCCTGGGATATAGCTTAGTTGGCCAAATGCTTGCCTTGTGTCCTGGTTTTCTCTCTGCGGTGGCAAATACCCTGACGAATAGCAATTTGAGTGAGGGGGAGTTTCTTTCATCTTAAAGGCGACATTGCATCATCCAGGGAAGTGAGGGCAGGAACCTGAAGCAGAAACCATGGAGGGATGCTGCTTACTGACGTGCTCAGCTACCTTTCTTCTGCAGCTCAGATCCACCTGCCTAAGGGAGGGTACTACCCACATTTGACTGGGTCCTCTTATATCAAATAGAAATAAGAAAATGCCTTACAGACATGTCCGCAGCCCAAACCAATCCGGGCAGTTTTCAGTTGAGACTCCCTCTTCCCAGGTGACCCTAGTTTATGTCAAGTTGACAGCTGAAGACAGCCATGACACTTTGCCAGCGTGAGGAACTGGGTTCGCTGTCCGGTGCATACATAAAAAGCTGGGCATGGTGGTATACACCTAGAACTCCAGTGACAGAGAGGCGGAGACAGGAGGATTTCTGGGGCTAACTTGGCAGCCAGCCGAACTGAGTCAGGGAGGGCTAAAACAAGGTGGGTAGCACCTGTTGAATGACAGGTGAGATTGTCCTCTGACCTCTATGCATACACAAACTACACAGTACACAAGCATGTGCCTCTCCCTCTCTTTCTCAAATATAACACTTGTTAGCCTCAATCTGTGGGCAGAAAGAGTCTTCCAAAACCTGCAGAAGCGTCAGCACGCCAAGCCCTAAGCCACAGATTCAGCAGGCTCCCTTAAAAGCACAAGGCTTCTCCTTTAATGACTTCCACGAGATGGCCCAGCTCCCCCTCCTCCCTCTCACTGTCTCCTCTGCCTAATGCATTCATGATCTATGCAGCTGCAGTTTGCTTACCCCCTCCATCCTATTTCACTTTTTATTACCCATTGCGCTGCTTTACCCAGGTTTATATACTTCATTATGTTCTCTACTGTCACTTCCCTTATTTCATTTTTGATTTTTCTTTTAAGCTCACTGCTGGCAGCTGCCTCGCCTCTCCCTCTCCTCACCCGCCGCTCCCCACACACCATACATCCATCTGCCAGAGACCAAGGCCTTCCACTGTAAAGTTGAGTCCAGCTCTTGACACATTGCCAAGGGGAAATCATGACCTGGATGTGGAGTTTGGAGAGGCTGGCTGCTGCCTCAGTCTTGAGAAGATAGAATTCTGGGTGGACGTGTTGGTGCCTACGACACTTTGAGACATTTAATTAGCTTGCATGTGTGTGGCGGTGGTGATCTTGACTCTCCAGCTTCTTAGTTAGCTTTGGAGTGCATCAGATGTAAAAGAAACTGATTAAGGGAACTGATCTCCAAAGAGCTTATAACAAAATGGATTGAAAAAAATCAAAATGAAAAACCTTCCCACCTAAGAACAAGATCTGAATGAGATTACAGCTTTGAATAGTGTAATGGTCTCACAAACCATACAAGCTTGTATTAATCATGAAAGGGTGACTTTATCAACTTCCCTGACAACGTATTATCATTTATATCTTAGACTCAATCAAGAATTGCGGTCCTCCTCATGCACTCTGCTTTTTAAGGGGCTATCCTCTTGTTTGATCGAGAAAGGCATTTAATCATCCCTATCAGCAGGAGTAGGTATAAAGCTGAGAGCTAGCAAGAGATGATCACAGTTAACGGAGTCCAGGTTCTGCCTCAGCCCAGCTCTGTAAGACCAGAGTGGGTAGTGGTGGGGAAGCTAAGACACAAGACATAGCACACACTGGGGCAGGAGAACTGGATGAGGCTCTGCTTGCAAGAGACAAGACTAAAGCTGCTTATTTATGAAGAAGCGGTTCTTCATAATCCTAAGGTAACATCAAATGGGCTTTAATTTTAGAGACCTGGGAAATAGAAGAGACCATCCTTTTGGCCTCAGACATACTAAGCGTGTAGTCTAGTACAGTACTGAACAATGCCCATTGTCCCTCACTGCTGGAGTCCAGGCAAGTGTTTTTCCATTAAGCCACCATCCATCCCCTCATTGAAGGACGCTAGGCAAGTTCTCTAGTGCTGAGCAATGCCCCAGGCCCTAATGCTGGGAAATGCTAAACAAGTACTCTACCACGGAGCAGTGCCTCCAATCCCATTGTGGAGTTCTAGGCAGGAGGAGTTCTGCCATTGAGATGTTCCAGCCACTCACTGGAGATTCTAAACAGGCCTTAAGTGCTGAGCCTCATCCTAGCTCCTCAGGGGACAAGTCCTAGGTGAGGGTCCCACCGCAGAGCTACACTCAAGTCACCTTGCTACTTTTTATTTTGAGACTGAGTCATATTAAGTTTTCCAGAACTCACTCTGTAGAAAAGTCAGGTCTCAAACTGGTGATCCCCCTGCTTCACCCTCCTAAGCATCTGGGACTATAGGCATGTGTCACTATATCTGACAGATGGCTTCTCCTTAATGAAGTAATTCAACTCGGACTAGAACTGTTCGTGCTTGCCACGAAGCAAAAGGCAAGGGAACCTTCTATGTTTCCACTTCAAGATGTTGAAGAAAGCCGCATTTTATAAACAAGAGTTAAAAAAAAAAAGTCAGCGTAGCTTGCTCCCTACGATGTCCCAGTCCTCTTTCATTTGCAGAACTTCTCCCTCTCCCATCACAAATAACACTGTAGCTCACATAAAAAAAATTATGTCCCCCAACCCTTGGACAACTGTACGTCACTGAGACTCAATGGTCTAAGTTTTCAATTGGCATTGTCAAGGATAGGCAATGAATTTGAGGTGAGGGAGGAAGATGGTGTGTGAAAAACCCCTAGGACTCCTGACTTCTGTCAGCAAGGAGTCAATGATGTCATTGAAGAATGTGATCAATCCCAACGAAACAGCACACACTTGAGAGCACACGGTCAAGGCCCTATTTGGTGGATGCAGATTTCGAACGCTGATTGAGTTGAGAATGAGATAACCTGTTGTGGGAATTCCTTCCACCAATAGCTTTGGGGTCCTGGACTTAGGGTGTGGCCTTGTGTGCCCCGCGGTAACTGATAAACTGAAGAGGAGGCACACTCTGGTGCTTGCGTTGGCTCATGGTTGGCCTGGTAGGAAACCAAGCGGCAGAGAGGTGGCACGGGATTGGCAGGAGCATCAGATATCCATCCTGGCTGATGGTTCAGAAACTGTAGCAGCCCAAAATGATCTGCTTTCACCAACTGTGTTGCCACCAACTTCTAAGACTTTTCTCCCCATCCACTGGGGAGGGGGGAGGAGATGCAGGGACGGGTAGCGTATGGGATTATAAATATGCTCACCTACAAGGGGGAGTAGTGGAAATGCAAACGAGCCGTCAAATTTTCCTTCACCTTTTTCACCAAGCAATTTCGCCTCTTGGAGTGGAGTGCCAGCATTGTTGAGGGGGAAAAAATGCCAAGTCCATCAGCAGAAAACTGGTTGAACACACTTTATTATAGCTATACCGCAGAATCCTATTGCAGCCATCAAAGGAGAATGGTGTGTTATGTCCTGTCATAGAGAGACTATTGAAATCTATTATTAAACAGAAAAAAATAAGTGGGTTGTGGAAACATCTCTATGATATCAAGTTCACATAAAATGCCAAAGCAGAACATGCTACACATCTGTACAATTATGTTTTCATTCCCTCATTCCTTCTGCCAATCAACAAATAAACACTGAGTGCCTGTGGTGTGCCAAGCAACATCTCTGTGATAAAGAATTTACAGTGAGTGAAAGGCTTTGCCCTCCCAGGAGAGACAGGCATGAATCTGATGAACAAGGAAAATATGCTACTTGCCTAATGATTCTGGGAGACGGAGGAAAATAAGACAGGGTAAGAAGAAAAGGGGGAAATCCCATGAAAGAAACATTCATGCCTTGATTGCTGTGGTAAACAAACAAACAAAAACCCAACCGTCTGAAACACAGGTGATGGTCACATTAGTACATAAGGAAAGAACTTCTCAGGCAAGGGGCAGCCAATGCCAAAAGGCACAGAGCCTGGGATGGAGTAGAAGTAGGGAATGGGGCATCAGACAGAATGGTAGATGCCACAACATCTATTAGCGCTCTTGTTCATCTTGATAGGCATTTCCCTTGGATACAAAACTGCCATCATGGAAGTGTACTTCTGAGTGTATATGTGAGGGCATTCCTGAAATAATTAGGTCCCAAAGATTCTGATATACCTTCTCCAGGTAAAGGAGCGCTGAAATTCTCACACGGGGATTTTGTGCCAATCCCTATGCTGCTCTCTGAGCTGCACAAATTCTTCTTGTTCTATGAAAGAGGTACAGGCCCCTCTGAGGAAACAGTGCTGTATTTTTTTTTTAATATGAGAAGATGAAGTCTCTCTAGAGAGGGAAGATGTAGAACAAACATTTGCCCCAGGCTGAGTTGAAAGAGACCAGCGTGAGTTTGATGGGTTGGGAGACAGATCCACATGCCGGCAATCCTGCTATGGGGCAGCAGAATCCTGAAGAAGCAGAATCGTTGTGTGGCCCTCAGGCTCAGTACAGAGTTTTCCACTGTAAGGAAGAGCTATAGTGGCTGAAGAAATGACTTGGTTAGTCAAGTGTCAGCACCCACATGAAAAACGGACACGACAGTGTGTTCCTGTCTCTACCTCACCAGTGCTGGGATGGTGTTTAGCGGGCAAAACGCCGTCAAAGGAGGAATATACTGGTCCACCACTTAGCGGTATCGGTCCATCACACGGGGAAGGATATGCCAGAGCACAACCGCTTACCTAATGGTGTGGGGCAGAGAGAAGAGGACCAAGGACCAGGTGTAATTTTCAAAAGCATGCCTCTAATGAAATACTTTCCCCTGCTATGCCCTACCCTATGGAACTTCCAGAACCTTCCAAGACAGTATCACCAACTGGGGACCAATGATTCCAACACGAGACCTTGATGAGGAACGGTTCATATTTGAAACTGCACTGGAATTTATGTGAGTGCTTGGGACTGACCTCAGGTCTTTATGCTTATAAATCAATTAGAACAACAGAACCATGGCTGGGCCCTCCTGCCTCAGTTATTAATCAAGAAAATGCTCTACAGACTTGCCTACAGACCATCCGATGCAGGCAGGCATTGTCTCAATGTATCCCATAGCATAGCAAACCATTTACCTTTTGTGATATACACAGACTTTTATCTTTTCACTACTAAAAACTTTCTCATGAAAGATGATTATCAACCCGCTTTCCTTCTACACAAAACTATAGTTTAAACACACTAAGTAAAATAACTATATAGAGATCTCTCTTGGATACGAGAGAGGTGGCTCAGAAGTTGAGATTATAGGGTTCACTTCCAGAAGACCTGAGTTTGGTTTTCAGATGCCACATTGGGTGGTATACAATTGCCTGTGACTCCAGCTCCTGTAGTAAGAGAGGAGCGGGCTGTGTCCTGCTGCCCGGCTCCCAGCCGCCCAGCACAGGGCCCCTTGTTCCGTCCCGCCTGGCTAGCTTACACCAGAAATAATTACACGGAAACTGTATTCATTGAAATACTGCCTGGCCCATTATATCTAGCCTCTTCTTGGCTAATCTCACATCTTGCTTTAACCCATATCTAGTAATCTGTGTATCACCACGGGGTCATGGCTGGCTTACTGGGAAGATTCTAAGTCTCCGGCAGGAGCTTCATGGCTGCGGCTCTCTCTCTTCTTCTTCCCAGCATTCTGTTCTGTCTACTCTGCCCACCTAAGCGCTGCCCTATCAAAAGGCCAAGGCAGTCTCCTTATTCAACCAATGAAAGCAATACAAATACAGAAGGACCTCCTACACCAAGCTCCAAGGGACCCAATGCCCTCTTCTGGCCCCCATACAAAGACACAACACATATAGACAGATGGCAGACAGACAGAGATACACACACACACACACACACACACACACACACACACCTCTAACAAACATGATTTTGAAAGTCGCCTGTCTTCTCTAAAACATTATATGTGCATCCATAATGTTGTCAGACATAAGAGATTCATCTCCACTTTATCATGTCATTTTGAAGACCAAGAATCTTGGACATAAGAGAAAGAAGATGTATAGTTTGGCGATGGGTTATTGCTGTGGGGGTGAAGTCGGTGGTTCACAAATCTCTTTGAGAACAGAGAGTGGGGATTGGGAAGATGGTTCAGTCCATACAGTGTTTGCCTCGCTGAAGATGTGGCTGTGCGGAACAAAACTTCTCTTTCTGAGTCTCAGTGCTACCTTCCCCTTTAATTTGCTTGTTAGGGGTGGGCAGCCAAGTCTAGGTTGTCAGGGCTGCCAGGGCCAGGCTCTGCCCCTAACAACGGCAGTAACACTTCCTTTCCATATTCCTTTCATGACAAGCCCCTCCCTTGTGTTTCATCCATTCAAATAAGAGTGAATTCAGCCTCACCAACATGACAACAAGCATCCCCATGTTCTCTATGTAATTTGTAGCCCACATACATACATAATTACATACATATATATGTGTATATACATTTTTTCTTTTTTTGACTTCAGATGGAAAACGTTATACATTTTTTTCAGGACAGCCTCAGCAAAATATGAAATGCATCCTGGATGAAGTCCTTTGCTGGACCTTATGACATTGTAAAAATTGCAGTTCTGTGACGCTGGCCCTAAATACCCTTTCTAAGTAAAGTCCAAGGCTAAGCAGAATTCAATAATGTGATTATCAATGTTTCTTGGAACTGTTCCCAAAAAGATACTGGGCCTTAGGCCAGACCAGAGGAGAGTCTCACAAGCTGCAGGGGGTTATGAGCAGCGGCAGGGGGCAGCCAGACCATCACACTGTGCTGGGAGGGAGGAAGAAAATGCTACAAGAACAAAGCAGCTTCCTGGAGGTGCTTTTGCCAGGTATTCTGTTACAATAATGAGGAAAGCAACTCACACAGTAATGTACTGGTTTGTATTGGTTGCTATGGTGAAACACCATGACCAAAAGGAAGGAAGTGTTTATTTTGGTTTATTCTTCCAGTGAGTTTGTGTCCATCATGGTGTGGAAGGCCAGGCATGCCATAAAGATCAGGAAGCAAGCTGGTTGCATTTTTATCCACACACAGGAAGCAGGAAGAAACAGAACAGGAAGTAGGGTGAGGCTATCAACCCTCAAAGCTGCACCTCCTAAAGGTGCATAACCTCCCCCAAACAGCATCACCAGTTTCAACGGTTTGAACACGTGAGTTCACAGTTCACAAAAAGATGTTTTATAGGACAATGGAATTTGAATAGAATGGAGATCACATGATCCTGACATGGATGGGATTAGGAAGATGGTCCAGTTAGTAAAGTGCTTCCTGAACAAGTTTGAAGCTTTGAGGTCCGAGCCCCAGTACTCTCGTATGAAACTTAGCATAGAGGTCTACCTGTAACCTCAGTGCTGTGGACGCAAAGAGGGGCTCTGGTTCAGTCCCTGCAAAAGCAACACGTGTTCTTAACCATCTCTCCAGCCCCTGAAACCAATCCATTTTAGCATTAGATTCCAGCAAATTTACAGTCACAGCTACCCCTGGAGTTTCGAAGCTCAGGTGTCCTCAATTACTCCCTCCCCCAAAAAAACTGATTTGTGTTGCTTGGAGGCTAAAAAAATCTCTGACCCTCCTTCTCTCTCTCTCTTTCATACACACACGCACGCACACATACACAAATACATAAATAAATTTTTTTAAAGAAACGACTGTTTCATGTGTGCTATTTTTGGTGAAAGTTCTGTTGAACTAAATGTGCTCTAGGAGCCTGGGGATCTCTCTTCTGTCTTAAATGCTGCACTGATGCTATCAATGCAGCAATCATCTCAAAAGCAGGCAACACCTCTGCATCAGGGCCAGGACTCAAGATAAGAATATGGAGTACCCCAGCACAGTCTAGGTGTTGCACACTGAATTGCCTCTGAATTGAAACATTCCTCCCCTGACTCCGGAGGGCACGGATAGACTCTGGAAAAGAGCAAATTTCACATATCTGGAGAAGCTGAAACTTTCAAGATTCACGAAAATCTGTGGGGCCTGCAACAGCTGATGTGGGAAGAGACTCTGAACGACCAACCTACTTGGACTTGTTGTGAGCCACCTGCAAATCCTTCAGGGGGCTCCAGACATGCAGCTTCTGGGCGTCACCACCCATGGTGACATGCCTGCTTTTGAGCCCTCCCTGTTGCTGTAAGGAGCCCCTCACATCCATACTCCTCTTAGTAAGGCCAGTAAAACTTCACTGGTTCACCAAGTGAGACTTTGATAGAACTGTTACTTCAGTCTGTCTTGGGCTCCCTACCTGGCATCAACCCAGGAAACGTCTTTCACCCAACAGTAGTTCAGCATCTTCCCTTTGACAGCAGCATTTTTTTCCTTACTTCTGCAGGCTCCTCTTTGCCTCTACTATTGATGTCTCTTGAACCTTCTTGGCTCAGTAAGTCTATCCCCAGACTCACCTTAGGTCATGAGCACATGAGTCTTCGGTATCCCTTACCCTTGGAACCCTGTCTTGTTTCTTCTTGTCCTCCTAGCTGCAACTATTTATGAGGATTCTAAGAAGCCACTCATTCACTGAATTAAACCTAAGCCCCTCAGTGCCTCTTGGTTGGGCCCTCAGTAGACTTAACTCATTGCAGGCCTATTGAGCATCAGAAGACTGGAGCTGTAGCTTCATGCTGCTTCAGTTAAAACACAGGAAACTCGAGATCACTATTTCTAGGCTCTACAATACATATGAATGCAATCATGTGGTACCTGTGTTATTTCTTTTAATATAAGGTTCTCCAGGACAGGTCTCTCTGGGTTGTCACAAATTACAGGAGATCTTCCTTGGAATAGCTAAATACACCTCTTTTTTTTTGGCGCCTTAATAGTATCCCTATGTGTGTGTGACATTTTATTTTTTCCATCAATTAATGAATTTTAAGGTTGGTTCCATACCTTGGTTCTTGACAATCATGCTAAAATAAAAATGAGAGCATAGTTATCTCTTTGACATGCTGGTTTCTTTTTTTTTAATGTTTAAAATGTGTAAAATGTGTCTGTGGGCATGCACATGAAAGGTACACATATGGAGACCAGAAGACAACCGTGGAGTTGGTTCTCTCCTTCTGTCTTCTCTCCTTCTGTGAGTTCCATGGACCAAATTGAAGTCCCCAGGCTTGTGCATCAAGTGCCTTTACCCCTTGAGTTATCCCACCGGCCCCTTTACTAATTTCATATCCTTTGCATATACACAAACGGTAGTAAACGAGGAGGAGAGTAGTGTAGAGAAGTGGGCACGAAGACAGAATGGGCAAGGCCCAGGATTATGCAGTTCGGAGGCCTATGTCCTGATGTTCCATTGCACATTAGGGTGGACAGAATTATTAATGACACATTACAGACTTTCAGTAGTTAGAAGACATGACTTTGAATGTTCACTCCACAAAGGGATGATAAATGTTGAAGGTGATGGATAGGCTACTTACATCACATTGTACCCCATAAATATATTCAATTATGTGTCAGTTTATACAACATGCAGTTAAGTGTCAATCAAGAAAAGGGAGACTGGCGTAGTGAATGCTTCCCTGTCATCACAGAACTTGGGAGACTGAGAGTTCAATGTCATCCATGGCTGTACAGCAGGTGAGAAGCCAGCCTGGGCTACATGAGACCCCGCCTCAGGAAAATAATAATTAATTAACTAATTAAAAATTGGAGACTATACTACTACAGCATGTTAGCGTGATTCAAATGTCAACCTTAAAATGCCAGTAGTTGAAAGAGCTTTGATCATTATACTACATATGTCCTATATATGCACATAAACTTATTATCACATTGTACCCCATAAATATATATATATATTTATTTATATTTATATTTACATGCTGGTATGTGAGATAAGTGTCAATTCACACAAGGTCCTGAATTCAATCCCCAGAACCCGAATGAAACCAGCAAGTGTGGTGACCAAATTTGTAATCCCAGTACTTGAGAGGTAGAGACAGGAGGATTCCTGAGGTTGTCTGGCCAGTCTCCCTAGCCTGTTGGGGAGCTCTGGGCCACTGAAAGACTGTCTCAAATAAATGACCAAAAAAAGGGCCCTCAAGAAATGACAGTCAACATTATTCTCTGGCCTCCATGAGCTTGCACACTTTGTGCACCTGCACACAAACATACACACAAAGGAATGTAAATGAATGAATGAATGGCTATTTAGCATTGGAGCCTGGAAGTGTAGCCCTATGGTAGAGCATTTGACTAGTATGTGTGAGGCTCCAGGTTCAATCCCCAGCACCGAAAAGAGAAAAACACTTTAAGATTGGAAACCATAATACATCATGCTTGTTTAGTTTAAAGATCAAGTTTCTAAAATTACGGCTCAGCTGTGACTGACTGAAATGGTTCTCTACCAAACTGGGTCGGTCATCAGGCAATCATGGGTCAAGGAAGGGCTCATGCAGGCATCAAGTGGCATGCAGTCCAGGACTAAAACACCAGTAGCTACAGGTGGCAGTGTGTGTGTGTGTACACACGCGTGCACACGTGCATGTACAGTGTGTGCTCAAACTCTTGATGAGTCCTAAGAATGAGCAGTCACCTAGAAAGCTACCCCCCTGCCCTCTGCTACCAAATGAGGCAGCTCATCTCAGTTCAATTAACTGAAACTTGAGGCCACTCATTTCGCAGAAAATGGTCTGACCCCTCCCCCCCAGCTGAACCATTAGCTACTGAGAGGTAGTCATTGTCTTCACAGGCATATGCCCACCAGTAAGAGGCCACCAGACTCCAACGGGCAGCGGCAAACCCACAGTCACACAGGTGATCCTGGAGAGTGGCTTTCAAAGAACAAAATGAAGCTGGTCAGAAAGCAGAGAACCAGTGTGGGTAGAGTGCTCAGCTATAAATGGGACATTTACGTCACACATCCTTCCCATGAGCTCGGGGACCTTCAGGGAAGTGGAGGCGGAAAGGGTTGGAAGAGCCAGGACTCAGGGAGCACTGAGATGAAACAGTATCTCCTGGACATGTCAGGGGCACTGCACTTAGGAACTCTCAGTAGCTGCGGTTACCGTGTGGCCCAACTAGAGACCCTGACACCAGAGCCCACACTGAGACCGCAGGGCAGAGCTTTATTCAGGGTGTGAACCACCCACGAGAAGAAAAAGCAGCAACACCCAAAAGGAGTTTGGGGTTTCTAGGGTGCTTGTAGTTGGGCTGGAGCGTGGCAGGAAAGCGTTAAGGACAAAAGGAGCTGTTGCAGGCAGAGAGGACTTCAGTAAGCAAAGTTTTATGGGGGCAGAGGGGCCGGTGGGAGGGGGGCAGGAGAGGGGATGGGGTGGAACTCTGGCTATTAAGATAGCAGGAGGCTGTGGTCAAGCTCTTCTGAGACAGGGGTCAACAGACTCCTGAGAACCGCAGGATGTCCGGTTTCCATTTCTCTGAAGGGGGCTGGGTCCCACATGGACCATTCATCTCAGTGTCTCCGGTGACTCCGTCTTGGGCCAAAGATCTGACCCAGTCCAACAGTTACCTGCAGAAGATAGACACAGGATAAAGCCAGTCAACATTCCATCACGGATGGGGGAGGGGAGCACAAGGCCCCACTCCTGACTGAGGAGTCACTGAGAGTTGGTGATTCCTGAGAGAGGAAGGGTCAGTTTTCATTAGAAACGGGGTCCGTGGTAGACGGAGCATGTTCCAGTAGATAGCCCCACACTAGCAGGCATGTGGGAAGCACTGATTGTGCTAAGTTGGGGGAAGAAGAAAGAGAGAGAAATGAAACATGAAGTTGGGAAGGGGGGCATGCGCATTGGAGAGCCAAGAGAAACTGGAGGAGCGAAGTGAGGGGCGGATAGGATGAAACACATTGTATGAAATTCTCAGAGAATAAAGTACTTACGTCATTTTTCTTAAAAACGATATGAATATGGGAGGGGGACTTGCGGGGAGGAGGGGAGGAAATAATGGTGGGAGGGAGATTAGACAGGACGGGGGTTACAGGAGCCAGAATGTGCTTTGTAGAAGCATGAAATTGCCAAAGGACAAGTTCCATAAAACTTTGACAAAATACAGCCTAGGACTAACACATCAGTAACTAAAGGTGGCAATGGGGGTGGGGGGCTGTACTCAAATTCTACCAATAAGTCTTAAGAATGAGTACCCACCTAGAAAGCTATCCCGCTGCCCTCTCCTGCCAAAGGAAGCAGCTCAGGTCAGTTAAATTTACTGAAACTTGAGGCCACTCATTTCGATGAAAATGATTCTGATGGAATTTTTAATCTGCAGTTCTGATTTTTGAGCAGTAACTACAAGTCCTTTGCCTAAAAGGCCAGGCTTTCATGGAGGAGGGGAACTTTTTTATTACCAAGTGGGGTCTCCCATGCATTTTCACTTAGATTCTGTCACTAAGCCCAAGACAGCTGGCAATTAAATTTTTTTTTCCAACTTGATCTTTAACAAATAAATGTGAAGAACATAAAATCTCTCTTCGGAATGAGCTTTAATGGCCACAATGACTTTCAGAAGCATTTTTCTAATGAGCCTTTGGCCACGACGCGATTCCAATTTGTGATGCATTTGAGGCAAAACGGAGAGGAGAAATTACATTTGCTTCCTTTCCCGCTGAGCTGTGAAGGACTGACAGGCTTCACACTCCACTGTGGGCAGCACTCCCCTGGCTCAGTTCCCTCCCTTACAGGAGTTGGCACCAGTGGGAGCCAAACACCGGGGAGCCCTTCAGACTTATGACACCTCAACAAGTTCCAGACAGCCCCCGAGGAAGGGAGGGCCTCTCTGTACGGGGCACTGATAAGTACTGTCTAAGGAAAGAGATGAAAGCTGGGGTGCTGATACACATTGAAATCCCAGTGGAGGAGAACTAGAAACAGTCAGGCCATTAGGCCTGGCTAGCTGGCTACCCTAGCCTGATCAGTAAGATCTAGACCAGTGAGAGACCCTGTCTTAATAGAAATCAAATCAAACAAAAACTAAGGTGGGGCTGGAGAGATGGCTCAGCAGTTAGAGAATCAGGGAGACTGGAACTTGGATTCCAGCCACTGTAAAAGAAACGGGGCATCCCACCAATGCCCGTAACTCCAGTTCCAAGGGATCCAATGCATTCCTCTAGCCTCTGCATCCTGAATCCATCCTGTGTCTGCGGTGAGGTAGAGCATCCTGCTGGAGGGAGGGCAGAAGAGTAAAGTTGTTTAGTTCGTGGCAGCTGGAAGGAGAAGGGATGAAAGAGAAGACAGAGAGAAGGACAGATGGGGAAAGGAGGAAAAGGAGAGGGAAAGAGAGAGAACAAAGAATGCCAATCACCTTGATTTACCAGCACACATGGCATACGCATATTGAAATATCATACTGTATCCCACCTTGTAAAAGAGACCAGACTGCAGCCTGGGTAATGAGGGCAAACACAGCTGAGACCACACCTTGACCAGGACCCCTGACCTATGCACACCTCATCTTCTGTTTAAACCTAAACCTCATATTAGGACCCCAGAGACGAACACAAAGGGCCTCTGTATTTGTTCCTCTTCCCAGTGTGACCACCCTGAAAAGACCCCCATCTCTGATTCTCGTTATTCTCTCGTCTGTTCCATTGGCTCACTGAGCCTGGGTATCCAAACCTAGTTTACTATGGCTGCCAGAGCCCAGGCTTTGATCCTAACAAGTCCAGTAACTATGTGAACATCAGCCAGAAAGGGATATTGTGTGTTTTCAGTGAAACCATGCATATCTAATTATATTAATTATTGCATGTTAATTGAAAACAAAATACAGAAGCTGGAGAGGTGGTTCAATGGTTAAGAGTGTTTGCTGCTCTTGTAGAGCACCCAAGTGTGGTTCCCTGTACCCAAGTCAGGGAGTTCACAACCTATAACTCCAGTTCCATGAATCTTCCGGCCTCCTGGGCACCTGCACACATGTAGTACACATGCACACACACAAAAAAAAAATTAAATGAACTTTAAAAGAACACATCTAGCTTTCATAAAGCTCTGGGTTCCATCCCAGAGTCACTTACACAGGCTACACACACACACACACACACACACACACACACCAATAAAAAGGTTGGTTGGAAAGATGTTTTCCCAGGTAGTTCTTGAGTTTCTTCAGGAGTCTCAGACACTAGCTTATGAGGATGTGTGCTTTCTGTTTGATTTGCTCACACACCCGGTTGGTACCAGGGACTTACAATCTGCCTCCGTCCTGGACTTGGTGCCAACTTACCCAGTGCAAAGCAAACTCCGAGCTAGGCTCTTCTATGCTTTGCCAAAACTGAGCAAGTTTCAACACAGAATAGAGTGGCTTTGAAATTCCAGGCTAATTCCATGTCACTTTCTGTTTCCTTTCCAGTTTGCACAGCTGTAGTTACAGCCTCTTGGCTGCTGGCCAAGTACTTAGGCTGCTAAGAGAGATGGATGGAGCCAGAGCAAAGGTCAAGTAAAGGGCATTCCTAGGCCTTGGGAATCTTCCTGGCGTCTCAGAGTAATATCTCCACTCCATTTGTCACCTCTAGGCTACTCCTCGGAGTTCTGGTATGCACTTTGTGACAGGTGTCTCGGTCCTAGTTAGGGCAACTGTTGCTGTGAGCAAACACCAAGCAGCTTGGGGAGGAAAGGGTCGATGTCACTCACAGTCTCTCACAACAGTTCATCTTCAGAAGCAGTGAGGGCAGGAACTCAAGCAGGGCAGGAGCCCGGAGGCAGGAACTGATTGGTGCAGAGGCCATGGGGCGGTGTTGTTTACACACCCCAGCTTGCTTGCTCTGCTTTCTTACAGAACCCAGGATCACCTGCCCAAGGATGGCACGGTGCACAGTGGGCGTGGTCTTATGTCAATCACTAGTTAAGAAAATGCCTGGTCTTAACGAAGGTATTTTCTAAGTTGCCCTCCTCTCTGATGAGCCCAGCTTATGCCAAATTGACATACGATCAGGTAGCACAGTCTCCATTTAACTAGAGAGTGGTTCAAGAATCCATAGCTAGGGAAGCCCCTGCCTCTTTGAACTTCCTTACGATGCTCTCTGAACCACATCATGGGCATGGAACGAGAACTGAACTTCAGCCCCATTCACCTTTCAACCAAGAGGTCTAGTCAAAGTTCAAGGAGCTCCCCACACCCCACCTCTCACACACAGAGACACACACACACATACATACACACTCACACACACAGGCATACAAAGAGCTTACATACAGGCACACACATACACACTCTATTAGTTCTGTTCCTCTAGAGTCTAGAAACTTAAACTGTGAGTCACAAAGCTGAGTGTGGAACGAGGGTAAATGTGGCAAGGGTACAAGGGTTTCTGAAGGCACAGCAACCAAAAATAACTCAAAATAAAGTGTGTAATAGATCCACAGCATTTCCAGCAGGACTCACCTGTGCTGTATCGCGAGACTTTACTGGAGCCTGGAGCCTTTTGCACAAGCATTACCCTCACACCCACCATAAAGCACCAAGAAGCCCTGTCAGGCATTATTGTCCGTTATGAATCTTGGTGTTTTTTATGGTGTAATCGAAGTTTTCTGCTCTTCTCAAAACATAGTGATTTAGCACAGAAAAACAAAGACTCCCAAGTCTCCTACTGTCATTCCTCAGCAGGTATCAAGTCAATTTATCTTTGGACTGTCCTGAGTCAGAATGTTTGATCTTAGGAACTACAGTTTGAGTTGCTGGCCTGAATTTCATAAACCTCTTTAAGTGAACTTTGATTTGAAACTAGAATTTGAAAACAGAATTTCCCACCATTTCTGAAGTGGCCCTAAACATACTTCTCTCATTTTCTACTACATATGTGTGTGAAATGGAATTCTTAGCACTGACAACTGTAAAATCAAAACACCTATCAACCCCCAAAAGCATCCAAAATGCTCTGTGTCCCTTAGTATCGAATATTCAGCCAACATTTGATTCTTCATGTAAAAATAAACAAGCATATTCATTTCATGAATATGAGAATTTACTTACATCTTTAATAAATACTAAAATTATAAGCAGACTAGAGAATTGCTTTAAAATAAAATTCTGTATGATTCATGATCATTAAGCATTTGATTTGCAATATATATACATATATACATACATGCATATATACATATATATATATGAGTTAAGGGCAGAAAAAGTTTAAGAGACTTTACTTTAGAGCCCCTGCCTAAAATAGCTGGGGTTTTCCTAGTATTGTATAACAGTCTTTTCTGAATCAAACATCCATCTAGGAGAGAGGAGGAAGACTCCTGGGACTTGGGAAGTAAACAAACTTCACATGTCTGTAGGTGCTAAAATGTCTAAGATTCATCAGGTCCCCTTCCCAGGGTTCTAGAAACAGCAAAGAGTGCTAGAGGAGACTCTGACCAGGTAAGCTACAGAACAGAGAGGAAATTTCTGGACCTGTGAAGCTGCCTGCAAGCTAGCTGTGCAGAGAGCTCCAGGAATGCAGCTTTGACAAGTGGACAGATATGCTGGGGTGGGCTTTTTGGTAATGCAACTGCTTCTGAGTCAACCCCACTCAAACCCTTACCTACACTCCTGTCAGGAATCTTAGTAAACTCTTTGGTTCACTAAATTGGACTTTGGTGTAGTGGTTATGTTTGGTCTGCCATGGGTTGCCTATTTGAAATGGGTAGATGTGCGTGCGTGCATATGTGCATGTATGTGTGCGTGCATGCATATGTGTGTGTATATATGTCTGTGATGTATCTCTCTAGAAAAACTCTAGTATAATTGGGTCCCTGGCATTTGTTCCTGCTAAACGCTGGGGGATGGAGGTCCCTTGCTTCTTCTTCTTATTATTATTATTCTCTAGAGAATATTCTCAACCTGTGGGTCCTGAACCCTTCATAGGGGTTGCATATCAGATATCCTGCATGCCAGATATTTACATTACTATTCATAACAGTAGCAAAATTACAGCTATGAAGTGGCAGTAAAATAATGTTATGGTTGGGGGTCACCTCAACGTGAGGAACTGCATTAAAGGGGCGCAGCATTAGGAGTGTTGAGAACCACCGCTCTGGTGTAATCTCACAGAGGAACAGGACTTGATATATGTTATAACAAGGTATTTATTAGACTGCCTTACGTGACAGGGGCTGGGTAGGCCATCTGCAAGCTGGGAGTGGGGGATGCTGAGAGCCCTGCAGCTGCTCAGTGCATCTCAGCAGTTCCAAACTGGCACTGAAGTCCTATAGGATTCCTGTGGAGTTGTTGGTCCTCAGCCAACATTTGGAAGGCTGAAGAAGCTGGAATCTGACATCCGATAAAGATGGCACTGCATCAGTAGGAAGATAGATGTAGTCATCCATAAAGGGTGAAGGTGTGAAGGCAAAGCATCTTTACAATTGGTCTGATGCTGGCTTGTGGTTCCCTACTGTGGGAGAGGGTCTTGTTCTTTCGGGAATTCCTTCATGGAAATCCCCCTACAGAGCACCCAAAGCATGTATCTCTTAGTTGATTCCAGATCCAATCAATTAACAATCAAGATTAAAATTCATAATTCTGGTCTTTAAAATCATCAGAACTACTCAGCAGAAACCACTTCCCTCCCTAGACAGCCAATTTTCACTTCCTTGAACACCATAATCACCTTGGGTGGGCCCACTTTGCTTCCAGTCCCCGAGGTGCAAGCATTCAGAGTCCTAGACAGAGTGTTAGTAATTGCCTGTGACTTGCACACCAGATTGGTTAAGAATTTTACTGTGCTGTGGGCTGGAGAGATGGCTCAGTGTGTGTGTGTGTGTGTGTGTGTGTGTGTGTGTGTGTGTGTGTGTGTGTCTCAAGAGCAATTACTGGTCTTGTAGAGGACCCAAGTTCAGTTCCCTGCTCCCGTGTATGGTGGCTCACATCTGCCAGTAACGCCAACCTCAGGGGGATGTAACACTTCTATCGTCTGTGAGGGCTATACATATGTGCACATACCCTACACAGATACACAGAGGTAGGGGGTTTCCAAATAAGGAATTTGATAAGCAAATAGGCAGGGTTACAGGAGCAGAACATAACAAGGTGGTCATAACAACAGGTGGTCAGAATAAGCTTCTCAAACAAAGGTAGGGCTTGAAACAAAGCCATGGTAGCCATCTCCTAGAACAGACAGTACAGAATAATCTGTAGTTAAGATGGTATAGTTCAGTCTTTGAGAAATCGAGATTTAAGCATAAACAGGAATGAACCTAGTTTGTCTTTATTATAAGATGGCTTCCAAGCCCAAGATGGAGGCAGGCTGGTTCATCACTTCCACCTTGTGAGTTCCAGAGGTGGAGCTCAGTTCTCCGGCTTTGGTGGCAAGTATCTTTACCTGCTAAGCTATCTCACTGGGCCTCATAGTGAGGTTTTTCACTGTAGTCCTTAGCGACCTAGGGGCTGGGAAAGGAGGGCCCTACACCCATGGACATACTAAGGGTACATCCTCTTTGCTTTCTCAGCTTTTGAGCACATTTCTGCTCTAGTAATTTCAACCTTTAGTAATGTTCTTTGCCACTCTTTCCCTTCATTGTCCTTGATCTCTTCACAAAGCATGAAGGGAAGTTTAGAAGACAACAAAATACTACCTAGGTCTGCTTTCTGAAGATGGCCAATATAAAGACAGAGATCAAGATGCATCTTCTTCCTGGAGCAAGGTAGGGCTGTCCCCTCTGCTTCTCAGCTCTGTTCCCTACAAGAATAAAAACAGATGAGAACATTAGAATCCAAGAGCAAAGATGTTCTGAGGAGAGACACTTGGGTCCCTCCCTCTGGCTGTCATACTACTGAAACAACAAGGGCCCCCAAGGAATTAGAATTTCCCCAGGAATCTCAGGTTTGGAGAAGGCAAAGGCTGAGGAGGCTTGTCTCCGGAAAGAGGCTTCACACAGTTCGCTTTCTCAAACTGTCAGACCACCTTGCCAGAGAGGCAGCAGCCCAGACAATGAAGGCAAAGGTGGAAAACCTAAACCTCAGTCTAGACCTCATTTTAGGACCCCAAAGACGAACACAAAGGACCTCTGTGTTTGTTCCCCTTCCCAACGCAACCACCTTGAAAAGACCTGCTGTCTCTGCTTTTCATTGTTCTCTCGTCTGTTCAGTTGGCTCACTGAGCCTGGGTATCCAAACCTAGTTGACTACAGCTGCCAGAGCCCAGAGTTTGATCCTAACAAGTCCAGTAACTATGTGCACTTCAGCCAGGAAAGGGGTGTCGTGTGTTTTCAGTGAAACCATGAAGATTTAAGTGCCTGGCGTTGCATTTAATAAACATTGGTTCCTACAAATTTGGGGTGCTGCTTAGGCCCTTGGCCCAATTCAGTTCCATTTCCCCTTATATCTCAGAGAACATCAGCCTGTATAAACCTTTGCTTCTCGGTACGAATTTTCTCTTTCTGCCTGGCTTCCCTCTTCTGTCCTTTGTCTACCACCCTGTGTGTTGGCTGATGGCAAATCAATGACACATTTTTCTTAAACAGCCTACACTTGGTACTTTACTACCGACCACAAGGGCCCCCGCCTTTTAATTACTCCTGCTGAGCCCAGCACTATATATAACACTAATGTTTCTGGGACTGCCAGCAATTAAAACCAAAAATAAATAACACATTACAAGCTGCAGACCCAGCTAGGCTCAGGGACGGCTGCGGATGGAGAGGAGGCTTTTCATTTGGAATAGCGATTTTCTCCAGGCCCTACTGAATATAAACACAGGACAAGCAGCTGTCTGCCAGGGGTTTGGGAGCAGAAGGCCTCAACTGAACTCATTTCCAATTCTCCCATCCTTGCTCTAGGCCTTAGGAAACCGACTGACATTCTTCAGCTCATGTTTCTCTATGCTGAGGGGAAATGTTCTAGAACAAAGCTGGCTGCACACACACACACACACACACACACACACACACACATTCACACATTATGAACATGTTGCTACTGGCCCAGTATTGAATTGGAACCAGATTTATTGATTTTCACTGGTTTTTTTTTTCTACCTTAAATAAAGTACTGAGAGAGCAGTTCTAGGGAATGCCTGTATTATTTCATTTATTAAATGCGGGAAGCTGGTACTGAAGCAGAACAATTGCAAAACCCAGTTGTGGGACTGGGTCTGTAGCTTATTTGGTAGAGTGCTTGTCTAGCATGTCAGAAGACCTGAGTTCAATCTCCAGGATCACATAAACCCAGTGTGGTGGCCACACCTGTACACCCAGAGATGGGTCTCCTGGATGGTTCTAGAACCTGTCAAGGTGACGATCAATATTAGCCACCATAGATCAGGAGTGACCAGTCTTTCGAAAACGTCTGGATGCTTCCTTTAAGGCAACTCCAGAACAGGCTCCTCCTGATGGCTGTGTTTTCTTAGAGTTTGCAAAGGTGAATCCCAACTAGATGATGGTGGCCCATACCTTTAGTCGCAGCACTGTAGAGGCAGAGGCAGGTGGGTCTCTGTGAGTTCGAGACCAGCCTGGTCCACAAAGGAGCTCCAGGACGTCCATGGATACACAGAGAATCCCTGTCTTAAAAAACCAAAACCAAAAAGAAAAAAACAGAGAGATGAGAGAGAAGAAAGGGAGGAAGGAAGGAAGGAAGGAAGGAAGGAAGGAAGGAAGGAAGGAAAGAAGGAAGAAAGGGAGGAAGGAAGGAAGAAAGGAAGGAAGAAAGGGAGGAAGGAAGGAAGGAAGGAAGGAAGAAAGGGAGGAAGGAAGAAAGGAAGGAAGGGAGGAAGGAAGAAAGGAAGGAAGGGAGGGAGGAAGGAAGGAAGGAGGGAAGGAAGGAAGGAAGGAAGGGAGGGAG